>JANIJG010004003.1:0-109088 GCA_024611175.1 Megaceryle torquata | reverse complement strand
TGCGTTAATTATATTACAAAAAAGAAAGAAAAGAAAAAAAAAAAAAATAAACAGAGGAATGAAAGGGAACCAAAAAGAAAAAAAGCGGGGGAGGGGGGGGGGGGGGGGGGGGGGGGGAACGACACACAGACAAATTTATTCCCCCTCATTTTGAAGGCTTTAAATCAAAATATGGAAAACAAGTTTACAAAATAAGTTAGGAATACATATTTTAATGCCAGGGTCTAGAATAAGAATAAAAATACTGGCATGCTGTACCCACGATCAGTGGAAATCTACTGTGAAAAGGAGGTAGGGAAGAAGTTGTCTTTATATGCCTTTAATTAAGATTTACTGAAATACCTTATATTGAGCTCTATTCAGAATTATTAAGTTGGGTATTCAAGAAGGCTTTACCAGTGAAATACTGGTATGAATAGTAAATACAGATATTGTACTTTATAGCAACTTAAAAAAACGGAGAGAAATGAATATGCAGTTTTCATGTCTCAAAGTTTCTCTTGCCCCCAATTAGCAAAGCAAATTCCTAAGCAAAACAGACCTAGCAATAATCAATTAACATTCTCAGGGTTACTTTATAAATAGACAAAGCAGTAATCAGCAATTATAGTTTGATTTATAATTTTAATAACAACTGAACCCTTCTTGTCATTACTGCTGAAATTACCTATGCGAGAGAAGCGATCCAGAGTTTCTCTGTAAGTTTTATTTTTCAAAATTCACCTTCATGAGCTCTTCCAGCCTTCTAGAAGCACAAGTTTTTTCAGTTACAAAAACTCAATGATCTTACCTCTATTAACTTCCTATTAACTTAAGAGGGTTATTAATTATGGAGAGATAATTATTAATTTCCTAGTAACGGGTGGAAAGACTCAATCCTCCCCAATATTAAATAAGATCAACCTCAAAAAGGTGTGGTCTTAACAAATGGAATGGGAACACCCAAGTTCTATTTCTGGCTAACACTGACTCCTGCTGTGGCCTGAAGCAAATCGCTTCTGTTAAAAACACTTTTTTCCATTCTGTAAAATGAGGATAACACTCTCTTATCAGCTTCACAGGATCTTTCTCAAATGCTTTGAAGATGAAGTTTTGTAAGCCTACAAATGTATTTTAATTAGGCTTAAACCAATTATATTTCTAAAACATTTTGCCTTAAACAGGAAAAGGATTTGAACAGAAATGAAATGAAGAATACATGTGCTAATAACCTCCCCATAATATCGTTGCAGTTTGCCCTTTTAAAAATCACCAAAGGCAGAGGAATAAATTTTCCTTCAGATTCCACCTAAATGAAGCAAAATGGCAACAAGCGGATGCAATCTGCAGAATTCTTCAGAGACAACACTGAAATGCCAGCTTGAAATGGAAGCCACACTCTTCCTCACATGGAGAAGAAAGGGCATCTGCTAAACCTACCGACTTTCGCAGTACCCCCCCTCCAGCAACAGCAATTGCTGTGCTCCCCAGTCACCTGCACTTTACTGAGCAAAGAAATAGCACCACACAGCTTACAGGAAGTTTGGTATTACTTGACTGCATTCCCCCCCCACACACCTCCCATCAATGCATTCAGCTCTTGGGTTTTAAGAGTTCCCCGACAACAAACATAAAGGGAAACTTGGTCTAGCCTGTTTAAAGACAACTGCTGATACTATTTTTTTCCCCTTCTTAAAGGGAACTTTGCCAAAAGATGGGCTGGGATCATAAACCATACCCTATTCTTTGTTTAATTACTTAGCTTTTGCTCTTGACTTGGCAAAACATTAAGCTTTTCATTTTAGTAAATCTATAATTAACTCCAACATGTGCTGAGTAAACATAACCTCATTTTTAATTAAATCTCAGAACAAGATGCTACAACTTGCCATTTCTAAGAAGTATCTCTCAAGCAACATGCAATGCAAAAAAATAAAATCTTATCCTTGGCAAATACGAAACTTTAGTCCAACTTTGAGTATAACCAACCCTCTTTTAAGTCATCTGTTGTCTAAACGTGTGTTTACTAACTACAAAACCAAATATAAACCTGAAGAGCCAAAACTTCACATCAAAAGTTTCCAAGGCTAAAGTCAAATCGAACATAAATGGTAACGCAGCAAAACTGAGAGATAACCTTGTCTTTGGGACTCCAGAATGGAAGAATAATTTTTTTCCAGTACATCTCACTGGACTTTTTTCTAAAATGATGAAATAATTCCTAAAGAGAAAATAAATATAACTTCTCAAGGATGGAGAGCTGAAGTATGATATGCATTACAAACATCAGAAACAAAGAGGAACTTTCTTATTAGTCTTTAAGTGAGAAGATTCAGGAAATTTACTTCCGACAGCACATTCAGCTAGGACTACCTACAGTTCTGAATTGCACTCAGACATCAATTCTCTGCATAAAGATAAATCTCAAAAAAAAAATTAGTTAAGCTACTATGAAAATGTAATGTCAGCTCTATGTCAAGCTTATACATGAACTAATGTAAAAATATAAACGAATAGCCATCATTTGTTTATATTGTAACTCTTAAGATTTTTTTCAAGTAAGATCTCTGGCATCATATATTTGCAACTGACACTCAGGAATTTAGATTAAGTGCTCCAGTTAAATAGTAGAACACTATCAAAACTTTACTTCATGTTCAAGAATTACATATACCAGAGCCAAATAAAAGAACCAAGAAATAAGACAGAAGCTAGAAGATACACCATCTGCAGAACGAAAGAAATGCTGTGCATTTCAATGAAAAAAAAGCTCGAGAACTTTGTAATATTAAATCTCATCTTCTTACTTATCTACAACTCTTTTAATCAGCTCTCCTCTCAAAGAGAGTCTCTCAGTTAGTGATTTTGATTACCGCAGAATCCAGATACTGATGACTCTGCATTAGGCATAAGATGGTCCCCTTATTAACCTCATCCAAAGTATATTCAAAACATGACTTCAAGAGAATTTCACAAAGCATCTTCTTCCAACCATTTTATGTTTCAATTTCAACACACTTATTCTGGACAAATTTTCCCCTTTAGTTCTCATCAAGTTGAGTTAGTCATCTTTCAACAATTCTCACAACATTTTAATGATGCTTGATGGAAGCCCCATTGTTTCAGCACAATTAAACAAAGTCCCCAGAGACCAAAGTACGCGATCTTATTCACGGGTGACACAGAGTTGGTGGTGTTTAATAAGCACAAAAGTAGGATTATCATTGACACTACAAGAATGCCACAACATAGAAAGCGCTTTCTAATCTCCAAGGAACACAATTTCCATGCTTCACCTAATACTGTTTTCCCCCTGAACAGTCCTATACTGGCAAATTTCTTCAGGAAACTAAGGTATATGTATTCATGCTGTCTGCATGTGTTTTCATCATGCTCTCCCACCTCCTCTCAAAGTAACTTTTTAAAACTAGTTGGACAATCATGACCAAACCTGAAAAGGGAGGTCTTCACTATTAAATTCTCACAAGTTTTATGAAAATAGGTACTTGAAGACTAAAGTGTTGCCCGTAACATTGAAGATAAACTGCAGCACAAGGTCAACTGACTGTGAAGAATGTGTACAATCAGACTGAAAACATCAGTCTTTACCCTCACTACACACACTATTTCAATTGTTTTAAGATTAGAGTTATGTTAGATTTCTAATCTTAAGTACTAAATTTCAAATCTTAAGTAGTAAAAATGAATGTTAAGAGCACAACTGTGGAACAAAAACATTACAAACAGATAATGAATCAGCATATGCTATTAACTGCACTGTTCAGTTCTTAATCACAATTAAGGAAGACAACAGAGAATCATTCTTAAAATATAAAATGGAAAAGTGTGGGTGTTCAGCCACTTAATGGCAAACATTTACCATACAACTGCTCTGCAGTTGTAATGAAGACATTTTTTAGCACTTGATTAAGGATGCTACTAATAGCATCCTCATAGATACCCATGGAGTTTCAACAAAGACCGAGGTTTACTTCTAACAACACCAGACACTGGGAAGGGAGAGACAAGAGGAATGCCAGGGCAATGACTCCAAAGTAAGCTTTTTATGTAATGACATCATTATGCTGCAAGTTGGCCTATCAGGTTACACAAGGTGAAAACTGATCAGCCTCTCTCAACTGGATCCTCTGCTGTGACAAACAGTACACTGCCATTTGTGAGATATGTGCAGGACGAAAGAAAATGATGGTCATGAGCTTTGAAAAGTTACTGACATAAGTGACCATCATCTATACCCCAAAGCTGCTTTTTAACACAGATCTTTAAATTTTGCACAAGCTGCACTAGTAGAAGCTGAATTATATTTTCTTATGTATAGCTTCTGTAGATAATATACAAATATTCGCATCTTGTAGCTATATTATGATAAATTAAGAGCAATTAAGAGCTGTCTTTTCCTAAAAATGCATTGGAATGCAGTATCAGCTGTAAAGAAAGCTGTTAACACAGTAAAATGCTGCAGTGCAGCGGAATTACATCTCATCCTAGGTTTTTTGGTTTTATTTTATTAACTTTGCTAGCTTTCCTGACAGAATGCTATTTAACACTATCATGAAGATTGATGCTACCAATATAATTAGGGATAAAACAATTCATCAAAACTTATATTTTTTTCTATTTTTTTTTAATTGGTGAACATGAATGTTATTTTCAAACTCAAAAGATTTTGTTATCTAAATCATCTTCAAAATCTTTGCAATTTTACAAAGAAAAACTCTGAAAATATTTTTGGAAGCTCTCTTCAGGAAGTGTTATGTTGAGGAAACACTCAGTGCAGTAGATTAACTCTCCAGTGGGCAAACTCTCCAGTCTAAATGAAAGATTAATCTTGCTAGCACTGATAACACTCAGACTGTAAGACATCCAGTCATGTTGATTGTGACAGCATCTGAACAGACAGGATTAGTAACGACAGCAATAATGGCATACGTATAAACCAATGGTACACTGCCAGCAAAACCAGAAAGACCGGACACCACCGGATTCTCTGATTCTGTAGGCAACAGTAGTATTATTTCTAAGCAAGCAAAATTTTCACACACACAGAACTAAAATGCACTTTGGGACAATGCTCACATTTTGTCAACTTCAGGAGAAATTAAATGCAGCGCGTCTATCCAGCTGATAGTTCCTAATCAAATGTGGTAGACTCAAAATCGACTCTTCAGTAATGTAAATTATCCTTTTGAAAGTCTTTTTTGGAACCTTTTTAAGTTAATATGTGAAGTTCTGCAGAAAATGTGTCACTTTTTCTTTGAACAAGTCTTTCTTTCATGGTACAGCACCATAAGGTAAATTATCTTTGAGGAACATAAAGCACACTCAAGTCACTCCTTTCTTTTGAATGTAGGACATCTGAAAACTGATGGAAATTTTATTGGCCTTGGGTCATAATGTTTAACAGGTTTATCTAATTTCATTCCAGAGCATTTACATAGTCAGATTTTTTTTTTTTCCTTTCTAATCATAATAAGAACAAGTGAAAGGATGATTAAGCTTATTATGCCTAGAATAATACAGGGAAAGGACAGCTAGATTTCTGCACCAAAACTTCAAGGAGCTATTGCAATATATTCTTGAGGATAAGCAGTGTGAACTTAGAAACAAATGAAGGTCACATTGAGAAGTTAGTTAAAATTAGAGCCAAAAGCTAATCCTTTTAGATTAAGTTAGACCAGTTTTTCTGAAATGCTGGCCTTAAGACTTTTATCATCTCTGCAGATCAGAAAATACAAATACACCAGAGAAAGATTAGAAAATTAAAAAAATATTTTACAACCATCGTCACCTAATCTGGAAAGATATAAGGGCAATGGAAGAAGAGTAAGCAGTTATATCTGCTTATCAAAGTATTTAGAAGGAAAAAAAATAATAAAAAAATCTGCCTATGGCCAACTTTTTCTGACTTTGTGTCACATTTACTTTGAATACATTTTGCTTTTTTATTATAAACTAGCAAGACAAACTTTTGTTATTTACAGTCATAGTGAGGTAGAACCACCACAGGCAAACCTACTAGACATGTGTCTTTTTAGAAAATACAAGAACGGGGCTCTTGGGCAAAAAGGCCTGGATTTCTTTATATTCTGGAAAACTGGAAGAAACATCATTTTATCGTAACGACAGATGTCCTTGGCATTTTGTGTCTTCTGAAGGAAGTTCAATACTTACTTAATACAATGGCAAAGACTGTTAAATAGATACTTTTTCCAACCCCCCACTTCAGAAGAACATACATAGAGCGTGGCTTTTTTCTTACAACAGAGTATATTTAGTACAATACATATAACAGCAACTCCTGCCTAGTCTTTAAAAGCAAGTTGTACAGTGCTTCAACTGGAAGATACAAATAAACCTAAAGCAGATCACTATGCACATTAAGTTCAAAGGGAATTTGTCACTGCTGTAATCCCTCACGCATTTGTACTTACCTGCAGGTAAATACTTCAGCTGGTTGTTAGCCAAGCGAAGATGACGTAAAGATCTCAGGCGGCCAATCTCTGGACACACAATTTCGAGGGCATTATCACTTAGATCCAGAAACTGCAGTTTAACGAGGGAGCCAATGGCTTGTGAGAGAACAGATTAAAACATGAATGTGACCCAACAGTAATGTTAAAAATCTTAACAGGACTATGAGAGGATAAAAAGCCACAGTAGCTAACACCTACATCTGAGCACATTTTGGCGTATTAAAGCTGGTCTCTCAACTGTATGACATAATTTGTGGAAATGCTTATCTATCTAACAAACAGTACTGCTGGCAGTGAGACAGGAAAGAAAAAAACAACCCAAACAAATCAACAGTAATGTACAGAATACTCCCATTTCTAAATTCCCCTCAGACGATTCAGCTCTGAAATCACTTTTTCCATTCCTTTGCTTTGAGTCTGATGGATATATTCAGAAAGAGTTTCAAGTACTTTCCTGAAGCTGGGCACACAACTCTACAATTAAGACAAGGAAGAGCAACTAGTATAAGTTCTTATACTTCAGGGTTCAAATCTGTCAGAATCTAAACCAGCAGAGTATTCTGTAGAAGACACTCTGGATTTTTGTTCCCGTAGATAAGTGCCATTTAGACTTTTCACTTTCTGCAATTAGGACTGAAGTAAACAGCATTTAGGTGCATTTGAGAATTCATTAAAAGAATTTAACATAGCATAAACAAGGATATTACCGACTAAGAGCTACACTGGTATATTTTGTATTAAAATCTTTAATGTTTTATGGGAAAATAAAGGAAAACTAGGCCTCTTCAGAGAAGAAAAATGAATATTTTATGATTCCTGCCACTTATTATGATCTGGTAGATTACTTACCTTCAGGTACAACAACTATGTTATTTGAATGAAGGTACCTGGGGGGAGGAGAAAAAAGCAGAGGACACCACCTGTTACCCTCAAGGACTTCTGCTACATAATCAGTTTGCAAAATATCCAATTTCAGACTGAAAGAGCACCCTCAAAGCCATTCCTCTATGACCACAAAAGCTGTGGAAACTGTGTAAGCTGGCAATGGATAGGTACTTAAATTTCACTTGACTACTAAATGATTAACATAAAAATAAAAGAGAATACATACAATTACATACATACTTACAATTATTTGCAACAAAACATTCACAGTTACAATAATAATGGGCTTTAGTTTTGAGTGTCATAATTGGAAAACAAAAAGGAAGAAGAATAAAGACGACACAATAACCAGAATGAACCATATTTGATCACCATGTTATTCCACATTAAATGCTGGGCAAGAAAAGAAAAAAAAGCCCAAACCCACACAAGTTATACAATTATAAACATTCTGCCCTGCACATAATCTCCTATATCTTTACTGACTGAAAAAAACCAAGCACACGATCTACTCACTGCAAGTGGGTTTTTCAAACCCAGAGTACATTTTTCAAAAGAAAAACCCAATCTAATGCAGTCATTTAGGTAGTTCCTGAGAGGGGGGCAGATCGCTCACTAAAAGCATTCAGCACCCTCTGCTGTAGCACGGCCAGTACTACCAGTAACATTATACACAGTTTTCCAACAACATTGCTGCAAATGAACAACCGAGTCTTGTAGAATGGTAACAAAATTTTCAAGTATTGATATCTAATTGAAAAGGAATAGCGAGTACTTAATGTCCAACTGCTTCAGCACCCATGGAAATTATTTGTACAGTGTATTTTTTCCATTCTATTCAAACAGCATTTCCTAATTAGGAGCCTGTCTTTTCAGGAAAGAGAGGCAGAATGAGGAAAAAAATACATATATTAACATTTCAACTGCATGGAGCATCTGAGCCTTCTATTTTTCTGGAAAAATTGCAGTTAAAGTTTACTAAAAATGTAACTGCTGTAAGGATAGAAGATATGTTTGTAGAAAACCTTATACAGAACCTCAGGATGAGAATTCTTCTTATTTCAACTGTAATTCCTGAAAATACTTGTGAAATACTTAATTCAAGCTAAAAAAAAAAAAAGTCTATTATGAGGTTCTACTCCTAGTATCCCAGGACAAGGGACACAATGTACAACGAAACAAAGACAATAGTGGAGTTATTAAGACTACATAGTAAATAGCTAAGGATGTAACTTTCATGAAAATGAAAGTCAGTTAAGTTTGCCTTTCAAAATGTAAAGCTACTGTAACAAATTATTCTTTAAGTAAATCCTTATTTTGTGGTCTCTTATTTATCAACAAAATATCTATTACTGTCTGAGCAAAAACTGACTTGTACTATTCAAGCTACACAAACCACAGGCCCACTGCAGTTCTCTCTAGACCACCAGAATGTGTGGGATAATGGTGGTACAACTAAGCTTACTGAACTTCAAATAATTAGGTTTGACTCCTACAATTCAGTGTTTGGAAGAGAATATTGTAAGCTGTAATTTATACAGGTTTTCCTAAAGGCACCATCAGATAACATGGAGATTTCCTGATGCCCCATGGCAAATCATTACATACTAAGTATCTCAAATACAAAAATATTTATTTTACTGCTTCAGAGCATAAACATACTCTCAGGACATGAGCATGATGAGACAAGACTGTCTCTTAAGCAAGTTGGAGACTGCAGTGACCTATGAAACAGTACAATTATACTGCGGTTGCATGTACCAGAAAGGTGTGGTTTCAAGGGCCAAATTAAGATGACAAGATCAGACAGCTGAATGCATTAGACTCCTCAGATACCCACCTCCTCCTGTTTGGAGCTTTCCATTAAATCAACAGAATCAATGGTCCATCAGTTACTTAACTGAAAGTGAGCCAAGTAAGTTAAAAGGGGGAAAGAGGATGACCCTTTTAACCCTCTCACTGACAATCCTACCATATAATGAAATCGTAACCTTACAAGAAAAGGGAAAAAAACATTGACTCAGGGGCTTACAGTTTAAAATTAATTGCCAAAATAATACAGTTCACATGACATCCATTCTTTGGACAAGCTTGGATAAACTACTCTGCCTACAGCTGTCATTATTACACAGTTACTACCACATTCCTGCTTCCATTGGACTATCTGTGACTCGGCTCCAAAAAAGTCCACTAACTTCTACAGTCAGCAAGAGAGAATACTAACTCTGGTAGCTGGGGTAGAAATGGCAGGTAGGGATGGGCTGGATTTGGAGGCTCCAGTGCCTTATCATGGTGACAAGAGTCTGCACAGGAGCTGAGGAGTAAGCATTTTTACACAAATGTCTACACTGCTAAGGGTAACAGTTCTTGTTATACAATAAACAAGAAATTATATATATAAAAATATTAACATGGGACTGAATACATCTGAACATACTTCCTTCAAGAAAGACAACAAAAAAAAAAACCCAAAAAACCAAAAAAAATTACTCTTTCTTGCCCTCCAAGAAAACCCTTCACACTTAAGAGGTAGATTATGTACAAACAATACATTCTAGCAGTATTTTATGATAAGATGGAGCAGCATAATAAAAGTATATTAGAACTCCTACACAAACTCACAATTCCACGAGGTTTGGAAGCTTCTGTGCAAGGTTTTCTGGCTGAAAAAGAGTTAGAGATTTTTTTTTAGGTTTCAAAAGAAAAAAAAACAGACACACACATATTGTGTACCCAGCTCATTTTAATAGCCGTACTAAAACATGTCAGCAGCTAGTCACAGCAGAAACGGCAACAAGGAACTCGTATACAGTCCCCTGTTTCCACATCCCCAGATTGCACGTTCTCCATCAGTGCAATCTGGGATATATCAAGGGTGAGCAATTAGCTATTGAAACAGAACTACGGCCCAGAAGTGACATTAATCTGTCCTTGACCAAATAAATGGTAGCCAGACTTCTGAGGCTGAAAAGATGGACTATCAAAACCTTACTTTACAAAATATATTAAAATATAATTGAGTTAGTTGAAGCCACGAGACTACTGAGGAGCTTGCAACCTTTACAGACTTCACAGCAGAACAAAAACTAAACAAGATGTCTAACTGTAATGTATTTTATTTTGTAATGCTGCTAAACTGGGAAATGACCTACAAACTCTGTGAGGATTAATCAATTACCACCAACTCAGAAGTGCTGAATCCATCAAACTAGCTTTCCATATTTACATATTAACATGCATATAACTTCCTAACTGCTAACTGATCCCTAGCTGCAATTCTGGGTTTTGATGGCATTTATAACCATGAACATGTAACACAAAAGCATCTTCACCCATTTCAGAAGGCGTGTTGGCAACCATACTCAAAATAATTCAAGGTTAAGACAGCTTTATTGCTTAAGATATCTACCTGAAACATAGAAATATTTTATTGAAAAAACATTTTTACAATACACATACTTGGAGAAACAAATGAATTCTAAAAGCAGCTTGATCACACGATGAATTTCCTGTTAAAAAAACCTAGCAATTTTCACTGTTGTATAAATTTAAGGTATATTATCTAAAATACTTTATAATAAATTTATAAGCACAAAGGAATACGCTAACCAGAACATTATTGTCATAATATTCTTATGTAGCAAACATGCCACATCCTAGATCTAAATACAAAAATTAGGGGTTTTTTAACTACGGAACAGCAAATGATGGCTCAAATAAATCCCTTGAGATCAAGAGCCAAGAAACAAGTTATATCTAATCCCTTGTTGCCACCTGCTGGAAGGTTTACTACAGTACAGTTATCTTGTCATCACAGAATGTTATTTATTTTACTTGGTTAAAGAGAAAAACTTAAACTGGGGAAAATATGCGAAGGCAGCAATATGCCCAAGCACCAAAAAAAATAAATAAATAAAAAAATGTAAAAAAATTTAAAAAAAAAATCAACAAAACCCTTCAAGCTTTAACACCTATACCCTTCATCAGAACAAGGACATCAAGGACATTAAACTTAATCCAAACTGTTTTCACATTATACATGAAGAGTATACTCTTATTTTTGCTTTAGCTACTTCATACTGTAAGAAAGCTAAACTCAGGAGAGACAACTTTACAGTTTAGCAAATGTATAACAGAAATTCTGCATATCACAGAAAGGCAGGAGTTGGAAGGGACCTTGAGATCATCTCGTCCAACCCCCCCACTAAAGCAGGTTCCCCCAGAGCAGGTTGCACAGGAATGCGTCCAGGCAGCGTTGTATCCTCTTGAGCACCACAGTAACAACGGGTCTGAATCAAAGTTGTTCAATACAACATTCTATGCTGAAATGAAGATTAAAAAACCCCTATTTATGACCCATCAATCAAGAGGTAAAATTCTGGTTTCTGTTGGTGACATGACAGTAAACACTGATGATAAATGAATCTTCAATTCTACCAGCAATTTCATGAAGTTTGCCTCGCCCTCAAACCCACTGGACATTTTTCAAAAGGAACACCACTGATCTCTTTGCCCAGAACATCACTGCATATTCTGAGTTAATTAAGAACAACTGTTCTTTGGTATGGCAAGATCATGCTTCTGACAGTGCCATCAAGGCAAACATGTATTTCATTTTAATAGATGGGGAAATAGGATTACTGAAAGGCTAATGTTATCGGTCAAGCATTAAACGAGGAGACACTGCAAGACTTGATGCTGGGATACAGGTGTGCTATATAGCTTCTTGATCTATTCATTATGTCAGAGCCCTCTAGCATTTTTGTCTTGTCAATGAAGATAAAAATGAAATTATTCTTAGACAGGGTATGTGTAAATTCTGTCAGTGTAACTATTCCAGACTTGCATAGGAGCCATCTGTCAAGGACTTCATTTTAGAAGAGCAAAGAACAAAAGGTGATTTAATCAACATTTTTCCCAACTTTGAAGGAATAAATCGGTAGGAAAAAAGTATCACTTCAATGAAATATAGTGCAGATTTAGTTTTGATAATTGCTAATAATGCATATGCAATTTAAAGTATTTACTGATAAGCTAATATTCATTATCTTGCATAGAATCAAAGGAGCACAGGGCTGAAAGAGACATTAAAACTGCTCTTCTCAGACAGGATCACCTCTCAAAGAAATAGGTACATTTGCTCTTTCAAAGTCTCAGTGAAAGGATTACAGCTTCCTTCAATCACCTATTTGTTTTCAGCTGCTCTCAGATGACATTCCCACCCCTGCACTCCCCACCTTGTAACTAATTTACTACTTCTTTAATGAAGTTGAGATTATTATTTGTCCTACCAGAAAAAATAAAAAACATCATGAAAATACTGCTTTTGTAAAAATATCAATTGCATCTGCTCTGCCCCACTCCTACCACTCTGTATTTTTTCTTCTGTCCTCTCTTTTGCAAGCAGAATTAACTTACATCTCTCAACCTTCTCTCATAGGGCATGTTCTCTCAAAATCCCTTGTTGCCACTTTCTAGGTTCTTTCCAATTTGCCTAGATTGTTCCTAAGTATGAAAACCACCCCAGACTCAAATCTTTGCTCCAGCTTGTGCTTTTAACAGTATCCAGTAATTATTCCCTTCGGCTTCTAAGGGAGATTGTAAACTTTCTATGTTCCAAAAAAGACATCTGCCTTTTTTGTAACATACTTCTGACTTGATGCGTTTTGGTCCACTACAACTTCCAACATCTCTTCTGCTGAATAGACGCTCAGTGAATTAGATCCAATTTTGTTTGCCTAGGTTCTAGCTGTAGCGAATGAGATCCCACCAACTCATATTATGAGAAAGTTACCCTGATCATTTTGAATCCTAGTGTTCTACTTTATGCTGTTTGCAAGTAATTTTGCCTAGGTAAAATTTACATTTAAAGTATCATTTCGGTTCCTTTATCCCAGGTCTCAATTACAATAGTAAATAGTACTGGACAAGAGCTGCCTCCCTTGTTTGATACATCTTCTGTTGACAGTAACCATGGTTAATTAGTCTTATGCCATTTTACACATCTATTGGCTGGCAGTATTAACAGATATTAAGAGGAAAACAGAATTGAACTGGTACCTCAAAGACTCTGGTGTGGTTTCTATTTTATAATTGCTTTGAGAAAAAGAAAACCAGGCTCTAACACATACATCAGAAAAGTAACATGGAAAACTCTCCTTACTGTTGTTTCACCTTTTGAGCAGTAAAAGCTTCATGAACCTTACACCACTAAATAGCCACTTAATTTCACGAAGTATCAAAGCAGAACTGTTTACAGTCTTCAGTTAATATTTAAAGCAGCTTTAATTTGTAACCATAAATCCTATCCGCCCATTAAGTTATTTAGGCAAAGAACTTGCCTAAAACCAAAAAGTGCCAAAATAATTCTCTACAGTACACACAAGCTTAAGTGACTCATTCAAGAAGAAAAAAAAAGGCTTAATTCTTTCAGCTTTTGGCACAAGAAGCAATTACTTTTTTTGAGGAATTCTAATGTATCACTGTCAAAGCTTTTAACACTATTCCTTAAACTGGAGTGCTGGGACTTTTTCTAGGTATCACTGAAGAACATACCATTTTAGTTACTTTTAAGTAGTCAGGCCCTCCAGCTTCTCTGCCCTGGCTATTATTTTACCTATTATTATTTTACTTTAACTTGGAAGACCCCTAAGGGGGGGGTGAAAAAAAAAAAAAAAAAAAACAACCCACAACACACACACAAAAAACCAAACCTGAATTACTTGGAGACTTGACCCTATTGACAGTGGCACATTTTGACTCTACAGAGTCTTAAAAGTTTAGAATATATCACACATTTTATTTAACTAGCCCACACTGAATTCTGAGGTCACAACATTCATTCAGGGTAAGAATTTGTTCCCGGAAAAACAACAACAAAACAACCCACAACAGAAAATGCTGAAGCCCTGAAGTTACCTGTTCTCCTATCAATTGCAGCCCACAGGCACAAGTTTTCACTGGCACCTTAACAAAAAGCTTTGAATTAGACCCTGGGACTGAGGATGCCTTTAAAATAATGCACACACCAAGGTAAAACTGTTTAGCCTAATGAAGGAAAGGAGACCAAACCTACTCAGTATCAGCTAATGACAGAAAGGCCTGACCACTGATGTGAGCAAAATTTGTAGCAATTTAAAAAAACCCAAACAACAAACCTCATAAGCAGACCTTCACAGAGCTTCAAAAGGGTAACCATAAAACATCACAAACTTTCATTTATTGTACTCTACATTACCTGTGCAAGTTCAAACATAATACAACCAAATATTCATCTTTGGTAAATGACATCATTCAGGATCAGCTCTGCTCCAAGATTTATTTTTTTTTTTAACATTATCTTGTTTTTTTTCTTTTCCAAAATTAGAATTCCTAAACATACAGACAGAAAACATTACAATAAAGAGGTTGTCGTACCAATGTGGTCAGGGAATTTCTTTTCATGTAAAGTCTCTCCAAGTACTGCAGCCCCTCATCTTTCAGTAACTCCAAAGGAAAATGATGGAGATTTCGGTAATTTAAGAACAAGTTCTTGTGCCTTTCCAGCTTTGCCTCAGAGATTGTTTTACATAGTTCTGATGCCATGACTAATCCTGTTCCCAGAACCACATCTAGTGCATTGCATCTTCTGAAAGTAGACCCATTTCTAAGAGACAAAAAGAGGAAAAAACAAAAACAAAACAAAACCAGTTATCAAAGTGTCTGTCATGAGTTTTTTTACCGAAAAAGTTAGTTACTCCATATTCTCTGAAAATTTATCTAAACCCACTTGTTCCAGTCATTCCATAAAGAAAGCACCTAGAACATCCACACCGTAAGATACGTTAGAAGCAAGTGTTTGACTGTTTTCTGGATGAAGTCTTAGTATGTTTTTGGACTGGTAATAAAAAGGTCTTAAGGTATACGTACTGGTTTGTTTCACCCTTTTCCCATGGAGCTTTCAGGTAATATTGTCAAAGTTGCTGCCACGGGAAAAAGAAAACAAAACCCAGACCTCTCTCTACTGAGCATTATTGATGACCTACATCTATTCTGTGAAGTGGGCTACAAGAAGAGACCACAAATCCTAAGAAAAATGCACAATTTATTAGAGGATTTGTTATCTTCAGATGACTGAAATGCTTTCATGGAGCTTTTAATCCAGAATGACAAAAGGCAATGAAAGTTTGTTAAACTTTCCCACATAAAAGCATCAGAAGAATTTATCAGTTGGAAGAGATATTGGTGATGGACAGCCAGTTCGGACATCTTAAAATAATAAGCTAATACATGAGAAATCTGAAACTTAGAGTAAGAAAATTTATAGGGAGTTACATGTGAGAGCAGATTTTCATCTCTCTTTCTAAAAATAAAGCCAGAAAGAACTAAATGTCAAGCTTTAACTGACAACTTCAAACCCAGAAAACAAAAGCATGAAGAGAAAAAAACTCATACCTGGAACCAAACTTTATATTGCTTGTTTCTCAGGTATAACTAAAATTCTAGTCATTATTATGTTGTCTAGGTTTAAATAACAACAGCAACACCACATCTTTTCAATTGTCTCAAAAGTCAGGAGAACATAGTAAATCCAGACTACTGAAATTTCAAGCTACCAGTTTGCTACAGACTCCCATGTAGAAATTAATTTCCATTAATGAAAGGCAAGGAATTGCAACTGCTTTCTACCAATAACGTTTTCTCATTTAATTAATTTCTTTACTGAAGGAGAAATTTCTAAACATAACATATATTGAAAGTGAAGAACTGAGTTACAAACAAGAATCCTGTATGATTACATAGTAGTCTTTGCAAACAAATCTCTTTACCCTCCTGAAGACCGACAACTGGACCATACATGTAAATCAAGCTACTTTATCAGTTTCAATAATTCCCTTGATTTGCAGATAAGCAGCATTTACCAGCAACCTATATCTTTTTGGAACAGTACAGCATTTATTTTCTTACCATCTCATAAGCACTACTAATCACAACTTGGGTGTAATATCCTGCACACCTTTTCTAGTCTTGAGCTATCCCTAATTCAAGCCATGTTAACAGCAGTTCTGCAAGTGATTACCCTGTTGAGAATGTTATATAAAATTACCAAGTATCAGTCCAGCTTTGGTTAAGCAGTATTTGTATGAGAAGAAGAATCATCCCTGAAACAGTGGCCTTCAGTAGCTATCTTAAAAAGACAGGGTAAAAACTGCTGGCCCTTGGCACTAGCAACATTAAAGCTCCCTTAGTTCAGCTGATAAAGGAAATTAAACCACTACAGTCCCAAACTCCGTATCTGTGATCAGCATTAAAGAAGACAATTAAAAGCATTTGAATCTTTAATGCACCTTGTCTAAGAGTATTTGAACATCAACTGCTACATTTATAAATAGTAAAGTTCATCTTCCCACAATTTTTTTTTCCCAAACAAGCTATGAAGTCATAAAACACATAAGTATCAAATACCCTACCAATTTCTACAGAGACACTATTTAAGGTGCTCTGCACTCGTGGACTTTTCTTTAGAGTTCTGACTCCACACTGGAGCACATTTAGCCATAGCATACACGTAGCCACAGACATACATGCCCACAAGTGCAAAGTCCAGTCATAACCTACTTTATTTTGATGCTTACTTCAAAGGAAAGCCCTCCTACTCCCCTCCACCACCAGCCAAACTTTTTCCTCTCTAAATACAGGGTTTTTTCCAGAGATGAGACGCAGCGCTACCAAAAAGGAACATCATGGCCTTTAAAAAAAGAAAAAAGGGAGGATAAGGACTGATAACACCCAGTGAGCTTGTGAGACGTCAGGGTGTCAGGGGAGAAACCCGTCGTTTCACAGAGAATGGAGAAGACAGAAATAAGCCCGCGCTGAGCACAGGACAGGGAGCAGAAGGTGTGGGAAAGGGTGTGACGGGGTGACTGACAGGGGGAAGCTCAGGAGACCCCCAGACCTACGGGCCGCCTCCGGCGAGTGGAGCTGGTTAGTGGGAAAGAGTGCACTGAAAACTTGGAGGAGCCGCAGGGCACAAGAGAACAAGGCTACGAGGTGGGGCTGCAGGGAGCCCCGCCGCCCCTCGCCCTTCGGGCCCTACGGAGGCCGGCCCGTCACGGGTGGGTGCGAGGGAACCGGCCTGTCCCGGCCATGCGGGTGTGGGTAGGGGGGGGGCCGCCACTGCCGGAGGCCTGTGAGGGCTGAGGAGGCGGGAAGCCGCTCCCATGGCTGCAAGGAGGCAGAAAACGGGCAAGGAAGCCGGGGCCTCTACCCTGGGAATGGCTCATAACCCCTCACGGAGAAGGCGCCGTGCCCCCCTGGGCAGATAGCAGGGAGCAGAGCAGCCAGAGGTAGCCACACGCTGCCCCAGAACCCGATTCGCCTTGCCTCCTCCTCCTCCCCCCCCCTCCTTCCTTCCTTCCTTCCGTCTCTCCCTCCCTCCGGCCAGGAGGAGAGTCACTCACCGGCGCCGATGCCGTCGGCGCGGGGATCAACCCGACCCTGTTCTTCGCCGCCGCCGGCCCAAACACCCGGGGGCGGGGCGGGCTGCAGCCGCGCGAGACCCCAGCCGCCACACAACTCTCGCGAGACTCCTCGCTCCCCGCCACAAACACCGCCCCCGCATCGCCCGCCCCCGCCTCTCACAGGGCAGTTCACCGCCGATCATCCAATCACAAGTTTCCCTTTCGCCCATGTCAGCCAATGGGAGGGCGCTCCACCTCAGCGCCTAGCCCGCCTCCTGCTGCGGCCGAGGGACGGGTGTGAGGGTCTGTGTGAAGGTGGGACGGGGACAGAGAACCGGAGCTTTTTTTGCTCCCGGTAGCTCTCCTTGATCAGCATGTGGGCTCAGCTTGCCCTCCCAGGTGCTTACACGGTTCCCGGTGTTAACAGCGCTTGTCCCCACTGAGCAGCTTTTGAAGGATAATGTCATGTGCAGGTAAAAGTTGTGGCCGCAGACCATCCTCCCAGCCAAGCCTCAGTGCAGCCAACGCTGCCTTTTATCCCTGTGCTAACAGCGGACTGCAGACCCTTAGGCAGTCCTGCCTGTACTGCAGCCTGCCCCTCACAACCGTTTTTATCCGTGGTAGTTGTTGGCCTGTTGAAACATGTAACAGAATCACAGAATACCAAGTTGGAAGGGACCTCAAGGATCATCTAGTCCAACCTTTTATGATATACTATATATATATATATAGTTTAAATGAGATGGTCAAACACTCTTATCAATCTGACTCATAAAATGCCCAGTATGGGGAAATCCACCACTTCTTTTGGGAGATTATTCCAATGTCTAATTGTTCTCATGGTGAAAAGTTTTTCTCTGGAGTCCAATCAGAATCTTCCCCAGGAGTAATTTGTACCCATAACCCCTTGTCTTTTCCATATGTCTCCTTGTAAAAAGGGAGTCTCTGTCTTCCTGGTAGCCACATAATTACGGAAATTAAATGTACCCTCATGTTCACCTGGTTTTGATTTTATGTGTTTACACTCACTGAGATGACCCAATACATAAATCCAATACATAAATTCTATCCTAGGAAAGGTCTTCTTTGTGTTGTGTCAGTACTCTCATGATAACAAATTCCCTCATACTCAGAATTTTTGACATTACTGGGTATTAAAAGTTATTTGCTGAAGATTAGCCCTACCAGCTGCCTAAAAAGGAATCCTGACTGCAGAAATCCACTTTCTAGTTCCCACAGTCTAATTAACATAAACTTGTCTTAACAAGATTCCCAGAACAGGTCTGCAGGGGAACCAAGAAGCTGAATGTAGAAGATTAATACCTTGCAGAAGGCATTTTTTCTTTCCTATATATTCACAGAACTTTGACTCAAAGCAAAGAAACATGAAGAAAAAAACTAAGATTTTTTTCTTGCAGATTCATTCCTCTTTTTCAGTTTATTCTAAATAAAGAATATCAATCCTTAGTTGCTCATTTGTCATTTTCCTACGCTTGAAAGGCAGTAATTGATTTAGAGAAGTACACTTGCTCAGTCTTACTTGCCACTTGCAGGCTTTTTGAAGTTGTTTTTTCTTCAGATAAACTGATTGAATTTTGATGAAGTAATTTGAGATTAAATAATTTCTCTTTCAAAATTCAACATCCTCCATATTTATTATATCATACTGCACACAATATTCTTACTATGGCTGATAGCATTTGCCTGTTTTTCTCAGCTAGATGTTAAATTCCAGGAAGTGCCCTGCTTGTATACCACCATGGTTTTAAAACCAGCAATTACATCATGCTTCTTAATGCTGCTTTGGTCCCACATTATAAATATCTGAGAAATGAGAAGTTAAGCATACTTCAGACCAAAGTAGAAGCTGAGTATGAGCACAGTTAGCAACACATTCCTCAGAGGGAATTCAATGGTGTGTCAAACCAAATGTTTTCCAAGATACTAAGTCATTGATCAGGACAGAAACTGCATTCCTGCCTTCTTCCAGTAAAGTGCAGACAGGAATGACAAATTTTTTCTCTTGGGAGGCCTGCTCTTAACAGCCAGGACACTTAATGTGTTTCTTTAGATATATGTTGTCATTTTTTTTCTTGGGAATCTTTTTAGACAGTAACTACACTCTGATACTTTTGAGAGCTAACTTTTCTCCGTTTCTTCTTCTCACACCAACAAAAGAACTACAGACATGAAAGCAATGCTAAAATGACTTTTGTTTTGCTCTGTCATGAAAAATACTCAGCATTTAGAGTGTGCCTTGAGCAATTTTAAAGCCTACTATACACATGGATTGAACGTAAAGTGCCAGAGCAGGTTAGCAGCACTGAAATGATTAGAGACGTCAATAGTACTGGGGCTGTCAATATTTCAGTGTTTTAAAACTGGGGATTTGAAAGAGTATTTCTTAAATCTCTCTTTTGTTTTCTGAGTGAGAGGGTTCCTACTACCAGTATTTAAAATGTCTTCTCCCTGCTGATAATAATGTATAGGATCTTTTTCCAGACTGCTTTTCAGCTGGTGGAAGAGTCTGTAGAAAGAGATGAGCTGTTCTTTGCCAAGACAAACATCCTCACCCCACTCAACTATATTACATTTTTCTTGCTTGTTCAGGAGCTGTATCAGGTTCATACCAGCTTTAGAGAGATAAGTGGCAGTTAACTCATAGCATTATGATATCCACAAGAATTTATAATGTGATTTGAGTGTTCATGCGTCACTTTCTCTTGTGTCTTTCCTCCTGAGGCTGTCACTCAGGCTTCTCTATTGTCTTGCGTAGCCTGCAGTCGTCACACTCATTCATTCTCAGTCTGATATTTTTTTTTTTCCTTGACCAATGCCATCGCGATCTCCCAGGCTTGTATCATCAAATTCTCCACAGTGCTTCTAAAAAGTGCTGCTGTTTCAGATCTGAAAGCTGATCTCCACAGCTCTGATCCTGCCCAGCACAGGTGTACAGTCTTGGCTGCGTAGTCACAAGGCTAAAAATGATGAGCAAAGTAGGGGGCATTGGAATCTCGTCTTCCATTAAGGAAAGTGCTTGCCCTGTGTTTGCCAAGTCATTCTCATCTAAGAAGTGAGACTAGTGGGGCACCCTTTAAGTAGGTTTCTTTACCCTAGATTAATTCTTATTTTTGTGCTTGTGAGCAGAAGGAACGGAGGGGCTTGACATTTACATCTTGCTCAGAAGGTCAACTGGTCTTATCCGTGCCTACATAAAGAAACTAATAACACTTGTTTTAAAGTGTGACTCCAAAGAACTAGATTTACATGGTTTGCTGTTGCTACTGCAGTTGCAGTAGTGTGCAGTTTGAAGACTCACCTTCATCAGTTGTTTTACTGGAACAAATCCAGTAACTGGAGCAAATGGGCACAGATCCACTGGTGATCCCTTGTTTGTGCCAAACTTATACAAGCCAGATGAATGCTGTGTGAATAAAAAGAGATGATGATACGTTATCCGATTTATTACACGGGGTAACTATTTGAGACAAACAACTTTGGGAAGATGCAATTGGAAATAATTTTTGTATAGTAAATCTTTATGCAGCTTTTTTTTTTTTTTTTTTTTTTTTTTTTTCAAAGTGAAACATGAAATTATTTTTATTGAGGTTTTTATGACAAGATTCATAGGTCTCAATTTCAAAGATCTGGGACATCCAAAATATCTTACTGAGCTTTCACATTTGAGTTCTGAAAGCTCTAAGGTTCAGCCTCCCTAATAATCCTGGGTGAGTCTTTTTCACCCAGTACTGTGGATATCACTTATATTGAATCATGTGCATTGAATTAGACATAGTAAGTTTGGATTATGATCAAAACATCTACTGAGCAATTAAAGGTCAGTTATTAGCAGCAGCAAACTTTAATGTGACTGATGTGTGACAGGAAAAGAGAAAAGAGTGTTTCTCCTTTAAGGTTAGATAACCAGCAAATATTTTTAACCGTATCTCTTTAGTGTGTTAACTAGCAGTACAAGATGGGCTTTTGTGCATGTCACAGTATTCTGAGAATTACAGTGAAGCAAAACATCCACCACTAAACACTAAGCTCGTGCAGTTATATCTGGTACAGAGAGGTCCAGTGGGTTGGAGGAATCTTCTAGGTACAAGGAATCAACAGGTCTTCCAGCAATCCACAGATGCTGTTTCAGCTTTCTTTAGGTTCTCCTTGCTGAAGGGTTGATGTGTACTAGAGCATGAGCCTATGGCATGCACAAGCATGGAAAGCTCTGGTAAGCCAGGGGACTGTCTGGTACACCTGCCAGGTCTCACAGCCAATGAACTTCTTTTCCGTGGTCAGACCCGAGAAGAATCTGCTTAACACATACTTAGGATGTTGGGAATGGTCTAGGAAAATGGCAGAACTCCCCCTTACATGGCAGGATTCCAGTATGGGGGTTCAGTGGTTTGTGCTCTCCTTTTGTCTTCTTCTTACCATTCTAAAATGTATGTTTCCTAGAATATTGAAAGGTCTCATGCAGTTAAGTATGCAGCTTAATTTTCCTTCGAGAATTTCAAATGTATTAATTCTACTTACCCTTGTTTTCACTTTGCAACGTCTTACATAATGCTTTTTCAGTGTATACAGCTTTCATATACACAATGATACAAGATCTCAGCTTAAATTTTGAGAATTTAGTATCTGTTCTTTCCATAGGAGGGTTTTTGGCATGACACTTACACTCATTGATTTGTCTCTCATACCAAGAAGAAATAAACTCACTAAAATGTTCTAGTTTTATCGATGGATAAGGAATCCATTCTACAGAAAGTCCCGTCTCTTCTTAGGTCGTCTTTCCTAACTTCCAGTTAGTAATGCTGGTGTAGTGACAAAGCTGTCTAATTTGAGTGGGATGAAGTCACAGTGACTCATCATAGTACTGCTAACTTCGATTTCAGAAACCTTTTGCTTAAAAAACTCCAGCTTCTGCAGCAGTACCGAAAACTGGAAGGCAGATGGAGCTCCTGCTTGCCAAGTGCCAACATGCCAGTATTTAAAGTTTAGACATCATCCACCTCTGGCTTAAGTCTTTTTACTTTCAGTTTGTAATTGTATTTGTTCAGCTCTAACTGACTCCTTTTTCAATGGCACAGTAATGCTAATGAAAAAGCTAATTTGGAAAAAAAAAAAGTTACTTGTACTGCCTGGTGTAGTTCAAATCAGCATTGCTCAAAATAGAAGCTTTTAAGACAGTTTATAGCTCATTTGGGCTGAACTCATTTTTTTGTGGGAAATTTCCTGGTAATCACATTGATTATGTTGTGGAATAGATTTCCTAAGAAGTAATGGAAATTACCAGTAATTTGGACAAACTGCAATTTAAATGGAACAACCCTAACACAGAATAAGTGAGCGGTGGATTTTGACCCTGATCATGCAGTTTCTGCTCATTCTGAATTCCCACTGATCTAATTAATCTCAACTGGAAAAAGAACAATGCCTCCATGACTGCCCCAGAAATCAAATTCCTCTGTTAATGCGCTAAGCAAATGTAATAATATGCAGAATCAACATTTCTGCCTCTGCTCCATTGGGAAATCTCAATATGGGATAACCACAAGGGTAACAAATCAGTCAGTTCTCCATGACGTACTCAGTTGTTAGTCCATCCTTAATGACTGTTAAAGGTGCATGTAGCTGATATGGAGATATTTTGTGTTACCTCTTGCTGACAAGATAATCAAGGCTTTAAAATAAATTTCAATAAACCAAGTATTATTTTTTGACTTATCAACATTACTGTATGTCACAAATGCATTGATGAATAACTTTTTGTTTATCTTTTGGAATCCACATTATGAAACTCCTTAAACTTGACTGATGTGGTTGAATTAAAGCCACTTAAAATATTATCTCCAGTTTTGCTTCATTTTAAACCAGAGAAGTAGTAAAACTTAAATAGAAAATTTAGGCAGCACATGGGTGTTTATTAGTTTCAGGCAGCAAGTGGCAGGAAATGTTCTTTGGTCTATTTTTATATGACCTCAATAATACTATTTTTTACCACTGCCCTCGGCTGTCATTGAGACTGTATGATGGTTATTTCTACATCTTTCTGCCTGGCCCCAGATCTGCTTTTTCTTCATCTTCACTGCACTTCCCCTCAGTTCAACCCACAGATCTGCTGAGTTTGCAATAATTGTCCAAAGATTCCTGAGTATTTCTAATGATTTATTTGATCTAGTCAGTCCAAAAGTTGTTCACTGAAAATTGTGGTTTTAAGCTTATTCTGAAGCTGTTCTTACTTTCAGATATCAAACCTCCTCCAGTTTTTTTTCTGATATGACTATTGCTGCCTAATATAATTTTCTTTCTCCTCTCTTAGCCATTTAGTGTCCTGAGGGAGAAGTCCCATGCTCTTTTGTGTGTTGGAAGAAAGTCCTGTTTCGTAGAGAGGATCCACATGGTCAGTAAAACTCCATTGTTCTTATAAATTTACTTTAAAACTGATAAAATATTACATCCTTATGCTCTTGTCCACACAGTTCCATAATTTTAATATGTCATCTTGAAATGGAAATGAGCTGCATTTGGTTTTTAGTGATAATATGCATACTTGAAACAATGTATTTTCATGTATTTATGAGATATTTGTATTTCTCATGGAAAAGTTCCAAGTGAGGTGCCAAAAACCTTGGTTGTGTAAGAGTGACCATTTTTGTAATTTTATACTGCCATTCATATCAGAAGGGTGTTAACTCTGTGGCCCGTTGCATTATGATAGAAATGAGGCAGGTGGTGAGCTATATTTCATCCCGAGTGAATATAAATAGTGAAGGGGGGAAGCATGGTGTTTACACAGCTCTTTGATTTATGCAAGCATATTGTGGAACCTGTTATAGTGAAGTCAGATATAGAAATCTGCTGTTCCTGAGAGCAGTGGGTGATTTGCTTTTTGAGAGCTTGAAGCTTTTCGACTTTTCCCGTAAACCATCCCTCTGGTTACAGCTGAGGTCTGACCTTTAGTTTTACTGAACACATGAGGACTAGCTTAAATATATACCATGGGTTAGGAAGACACTCAATAGACTCCTTCCTGTTAAATCCAGAATGTTTTGTTTTCAAGAGCAAACCAGAAAAGTCAAAGATAACTGTTTTCTTGTGCTTGGTGTATCCTCTCAGAAATTTTTATTGTGAATTCCTGAGCACATTGTTACTGAGAATTGTAACAGTCTAAATTTGAGCTAAAACAGGTAAAAAAAAGTGAAGACATAATTGGGTGTGAGGAGGTTCTTAGGTAGTGGTCAATTACACTCTTGCAGTAGTGACTGCTTAGCATATGTGCTTTTATCAAGTCCTTACCTCATTCCCGGTTTTGTCACATTTGCAATACAACATTAATAAAAACCTTTCCAGATTTTGAAATCAGGGTATAATACTAGCTCCCAGCTCCATTTTTCCTTGATGTAAGGAGCATTTTGGACAATATGGCATTGTGTCTAACACCAGCTCTGCTCCTAGGGAACTATTCCAGACCGTGTGTGTCTGTAGCAAGTTAACATGTTCTGTCTGACAAAGAGAGCTAATTTAGTCTCCATTCAAAATCAGAAATGGAGACTCAAAGTAACTTCAACTGACTCTAACCAGACCCTCACACTGAAAATATTTTTCATTATTTTAGCAATGGCATAGGAAAAAGAGTCATGTGCCTTTTGCTCTCTTCTGGGGATTAATACCCTGTTATTCTAGGACAGTGAAATAATTAGGTCTATTGAACAGTTATAGTGACCTAGTGCCTTTAGCACTGAAGTCCCAACTTCAATGAATTTAAGTTTCTTAACTATACATTGATATACTTAGAACTGCTGTCCTCTGGGGAGTGATTGCACCTTTATAACGGGAATCCATAGATACACGGAGATACAAATGAGCAGTAGCTCTACCAATACAGATTACCAAAGAAGCACAGCTGCAACTTTAATATAATCCTTAACTTAATACTTGTTTCATTTAGAAAATAGAAGGCAGCCAACCAAACATGTATAAAGCACAAAAATTGGCTGCAAGAGAATACATCCCTGTCAGTGTACCAATACTGCAGTCCTTTTGTACAACTGAAAAGGAATTTTCATAGATGGGCTTTTGTTTCTGTTGCGTTTTATTCTGCCTTGAACTGGTAGATTACTAAAATAGTGTCTCCTCAGAGAATTACCAAGGATCTCTTAGAACAACAGGAAAAAAACCCCTCATTTAAAACATACTTTGAACCACCCTTTTGTTATTTTGCCACGAGAATACAATGTTTCTAATTTAATCTGGACTACCATCTGTAAAGTCAAAAGCAGTATTCCCTTTTAATTCATTGGAGAAAAAAAAAAAAGAAACTAAATAAGGATGTGAGTTTACCAATATGTTTGTGAAATATTTTAGAGCACATACTGATTCTATGTGTTTTTATTAACAACACCAAATGTGTGCTAAAATCTCTACAAGTTTTTTAGTTGTTGCATTAATGAAATAACTTTTTTTGTACTCAATACCTCAAACACATCAGGAATGAATAATCTTGTACATGAGCAGGACTATACCTTCCATTAAAGACTAACTGCAATAGTAAATGTTTCAAAGAACTGAGATGCAAGTATGTAAATGTCATAAACCAGACTGAATTCTAACTTGAGGAGTTTAGTACTGGTTAGGTGACACACACCATAGCAGAGACTATTTTAACCCCAAACTTGGCACAACACATAAAAATGCTTCTGTTAATCTCTCCATAGAAAGTGCAATAAAAGACTTGTGTATCTTGGAATCTGTTTATCTGTTGGTCACTTTCTTACAGTTCCTTAAACTGATAAGATACCAATGAACCTTGAAACTGCTACAGCTTATTTCATAACTTTGGCACTGTTGAAGATCTGTTAATTTCATGTTTCCCCCTCTAGTGTTCTTTTGGGATACAAAACTTTCAAGATGATGTCATTACTCTTTTGTCTTCTTTTTAAGTACCATTACTACTATATGACTTGAACACTCTACTTAACAAAGGGACTATTCATTTAATCATATACTCTTTTGTCAGGTTCCAATTACTTTATGGAAACAAAAATAGAAAACTACTTTATTTATTTTCTCTTTGCTTATGCTTGGTCTCAGCTGACCAAGTCCTGCAGTCTAACATAAACTAGGTAAAGAATGCAAAAATCAGGAAAAGCAGAAGTATGTAGTTAAACATAGGCTTGCTCTAGATTTATCTGTTTTCTTGCAGTTCTCTTAGAGTTCCTGAACACTTTGATAAAGCCACTAAATAGCCACTTGACAGGGATTCTATTTCTAAGCTATAGACACAGGACTTTTCAGAGAAGTAGTTCATTAAAATATACAATCTCCACACCTCTGCTTATATTTTAGAGAGAATTTATAAATAAGGGGAATTAGGATAGTGAGAAACCTGATCGAATATTGAAGTTAGTTCTGCTCTGAGTAGAAGGAATGGGCCCATTGGCCTTCCAAGTTCCCTTGTGGGGATAGGGCTTTTGCTGCTATTGTAACTAATGTGGTCATTGCTATAGCATTAATCCATCCTTGTTAAAGATTGGGCAAACCAGCTTTGCACTAAGTAGATGTGGCATTTAAAAAGCCTTTCAGGCTTTGCCTCTCTAGTCTTTCAGCCTGGGTGAGGTCCTTGCCTTGGCTGAAACATCAAGTGGTACCCCAGGCAAAATGTTCTTCCAGTCCCATGTACTTCCAGTCCCATGACCGTGTAGGTCTATGGGTAAACATCTTTAACACCCTGCTATCAGAAAACAAAAACAATCAAAACAAGTTAATATTTTACATATAATTTTATTTAGATTGTGAACAACATTGTGCATCTAAGACCAAAAGGAGAATTTTATACCAGATCTGGTTTTTGTGGTTTATATTTTTGAAAAATGGGCATTCTCTGCGTACATCCTGTCTTTAGAGAATACTAATAAATAATTAATTAGTAAATAATACTTCTGACCTTCACAGATTTTACTCCAGAATATAACATGAAAGGTGTTTTAACGTGCATCTTTAACAATGTACAGCAAAATATAGGGAAGGATGGAAGAACTAGAAAATGAAGAATGATAAAGTAGTCATCTCCTGATCATAGCCATAAATGAGATTGGAAGTTAGATAGCATGGAAGTAATGTTTTCCCTCATGTCATATTTTTGGCCTGAGTAACTACTACTGCCATTGTTCTTGTGAAAGATCCGTCGGTCGGGGTGCTACAGTCACTAAGACAGCAAATGTAGCTATTGCACACACTAAAGATAGCAGCTCGTGTAGTACATTGGCAATACCTAGTTCAGCATCAGCTCAGAGAGACAAGTGCTTCCTACTTCACATAGGCAGTTTCTTTGCTTCATCTTTTCGTGTGCGGACAGTTAAATTTGAGTGAAAGCAATTCCAGGTGATCTGCATCTCTCTCCAGGACCGTGCTACCACTAGCAGTATCAAGTGACTGCTTTTGTTCACTGGAGACTTCTTAGATAAAGCTCAGTACCTTTTTAAAAGCAGATTGCCAATGCATTGTTCACACCAACAGAAGTGTAAAGAACGCATATAGCTCAGATGAAACCTGCTTTGGTTTTGATTCTGTTGTTTAACCTATATCCATTATATCCAAACAGCTGTGACTCGTTTGTTTTTGAAACAATTTCCTTATTCTAGCTTGAGATAGCCAGTGTGGTGTGAAATAGCTCAGTCTGGATTTGGAAAACGGGTGGATAAATGCACCACAGTTTGGTCTCTACTTTATGTTTTAAAAAATCAGTCTAAAAAGTCTTAATACAGCCTTCAATAAGTGGTGAAAGAAAGGAAACTGGTAATGTGTTGTGATATCCTGCAATGGAGCAGCACACTTCCATGCAAGATTTATGTGGTACAGTATGCCAGCATTCAATGACATATGTCAAGTTTGTATGGGTTGATGACAGGATAGTTTTCATTTTGCTGAAGAGGGGGCTCATCTCTCAATGGCTTGGCCATTCCTGATGCAGAGAAAAACTGTGTCGGTGAAGCAAGTAATTTTTTCCAGCTTCCATTTGCAGGTGTTTCCTCCCTGACCTTTCACCATACATAATTTTTCAAAGCATTACAGGGTGAATGGCAACTCCTTTCTGTTTGAAAAAATATCCAATCCTTTTTTTGTGGTTCCTTAGGGGAAGGACTGCACTGAAACAAAATGAAACCACTCCTAAAGACACTCATCCTTGCTAAAAGACAAAGTCAAGGATCAATGCACAACAGCAATACTGAAAGATAAGAGCAAAAAGGGAAAGAAGCAAAGTTAAGTAGATAAAAGCATCACAACACAAGTGCTTAGATGTGAATGTCAGTGTTCTGACCTCTGCTGCTGTCAAAGTGTTAAGAGTTTGTTCAATACCTGATAGAAAAAGAGTCCAAAACCCACAGAAGGTGTAGTATGTAAGGGGAATTTCCTTGTGCAATAAGGATGGAAGTTAGGCCATGGTAGACAGCCCTACTCACACAGAAGCACCACCTTTCAGAGAACTAGCAATGATCATTTGTTGTAAGGTTCTGTTAAAGTTAGCACCATGTTTCCATGTTAAGACACGAGTACATTCCTTCTCCTTCAAGTTTTATTTTTCAGTCTTTGTTGTAAATTGCAAGGCAATGAGAAAAAGGATGTTAGTATGCATAGAACATTGCATTTATAAAGTTTGATTCCCTCAGAAAATATATTCTTACTACTGAGTTGTTTGGGGTTTTTTTTATCCCCCAGAAGGCAACCACCTTTGTGTTGTTAAGTCAAATATTTAGATTACTTTAATTTCTTATTTCATTTTACGTGGTACTTTTGATGGAACATTGTTTTTTCTCAGGGTATCTTGGCAGTTTTCTGTGCTATGCATTACTCTGTGCCCTCTCTCTGTCTAATCCATGCCTTTTATGAGCAGTATCTAAGTTACCAGATGGAGCTACAGAGAGACTTGAAGTAACATGAACAGCTACTTTGTAACAGGTCATAAAATAATGATAAGGCTTAGCTTTGTGTAACATCAAACTAACTATAAGCTTGAGTAAATTGCTGGACAGCTTTGCTGCACCTGAAAAACACTGATCTCAGGGGCAGCACCATCAATTTTTCACATACTAACTAATGTCTTTTTAAAATTCTTCCACAAATAACATGTCCTGTTTGATTTTTTTTTTTTTTTAATTTTCCAGTTTTATTTTTCCACCTTAAATTCTGTCTATGGAGTGGAAGTCAGCAATATGCAAATATTGAAAGAAAAACATTTCAACGCGACTCAAAAGCTAGTGGTATTTCTCTATGCTTTCATTTAAACAAAGCTAGAATAAGGGAGGATCTTTTTGCAAAAAAGACATTACTCAGTAAACCAGAAATTGAAAGATAAGTGCTGAGAACTCTGCAATTTGCTTCATAATATTACATTCCACATTATAGCTCCAAGTGCAGTAATATCAAACATCCAGGGGGCTGTACAGCCTCTCATCTCTGGAAGTTCACCAAGAGCAAACTCCAGTGAATGTTAGAGGCTAGAAACAGTGCCTATTTACTAGGAACTGGTATTGAGGAGGAACCAAGGTGAAATTAGGATTTTGCAGAACCAAGTATATTATTTTATAATATTTCTAATACATTTGCTGCAGTCAAAGGGTTACTCAAAGACAAAGATAGGCCCATATCATTTAACCTTCCTACATGCACTAAGTATCCAGTTCAAGCAGATCGGTTAAATGCAATGTATGAGGAGATGATATTTCCCCAGAATGATTTATGCTGAGTATTTCATTGGCTTATAAAAGTGCTGCTAGCAAAGTACTTCCATGCATATTTTAAAAGGCTCTTTCGGGTGACCAGAGACAGGAAGGCAATGGAAGATTTGTGGATGGCAAGTTTATAAAAGGAAAATAAATGGAAGGGAAATAAAAACCCTTTCCAGCAGTATTTGGCTTACCCAACCCCTGTGATGGACATAAGCATACCTCTAGCATTTTATTCATGATACTTAGTCATGTTCTCCACTATGTTCAAATCCCTTGGACTTTCTTCTTTCCCCTCCCTCAATGAAGAGATAAAATATATTCAAAAGGTTTAGATATTAAGTCCAATAAAAATTACAGAAGCAGAATTATGTGCTAATCAGAAAAGCAAACAGTACCATATCTAAGTTTACATTAATCCTACCAGTATTTCAGCCAACAAACCATTTTATTTCCCTTGTGCTTTTCTGTGTATTTGCCTCCTTATTTTGACTTAGCTTTTAGATTGTTAGTAGTTTTGCTTTCTTGCTTCAGGAACTTCAGAAGAAACATGGAAACATCTAAACAAACAAACAAACAAACAAATCTCACTATTTACTGAGCATTGTGGCAGAGAAAAGAGCTTTGGTTATGTCAGCATGCTGTAGGCTTGATTCAGCCCCAAGCTCATGGTGAATGGCACAGCAGTATCTTTGTCCTCATTTTTCATACCTAATCTTCTATTGCACACTAGAGCTTTTCTGTATTTTTTTTTTCTTTTATTTAAACTGGAGCTATCCCCTCATCAGGTAACACCATACCCCTTCATTTACTGTTCCATTCCAGCAAATTTGCAGCTTTCGACATATCCACAGTTGGTTCTATCTGCATTATATTCAGAAGACAGCTCTAGCTAATGGTTCTGTGTAGCATTAGCTATAGGCATCCACACAAGCCTCAGGTATAGGGCTTGGGTACAAGTTCTCTTCCATATCTAATGCTCCCTGGAGAGGCAGGAAGGAATCCATATACAGCCCGTGTGGTGATCAGAGTTTGGTCTCCAGGCTAACATATCAATATAGCTAAACCCTGGGTTAGCACTGTATGACTGCTGGCACTGTAGAGCTGCACTGAATCTCCAGTGGGGGAAAGGTGATAAACATTTTTAAATGGCACACAACCTAAAGTCAAATTCAGCGGTGCAGCTGATAAGGTTAACAATATTTGATGACCACAATACTATAGAAATTCTAGCTACAGATTACTAGTCAGCTCTTCTCCCCACAAACTGCAACTGTACATGTAAATTGTCCACTTGAGATTTTTAAGTGCTTTAATTTCCTGGAGCTATTTACCAATCTTAGAGACCACAGAGAGAACTTCCTTAAAAGGGTAAGAAAAGCCACTGCTCTTGTTGCAGCCAGTAAAATTTCTACAGCCAGAGTGTCCTTCTAATGTTCAGCTGATTAAAGAAAGATGGCCCAAAAAAAAAAAAAAAAAAAAAAAAAATTATCACAAATGTTTTGGCCTATGTCCTGGAGCACAGAAGTCGCATGAACAATCATTCCCAGAGATGAGAGCTGTCTGCTAAGAGAGAAAGTCAATTCCAAAGGACAGTCAGTTGTAGATGACATTTAAAGAAACATCCTGACTGTTAATTAGTATTGGTGGTGAGAGGGGATCACACAGGTAAAGCAGCTCTCAGAACATTCAGAGCTTATGAAAATGTAATTGAATTGTACCAAAGGCAAATTGATAGTGCACATTTAGGTAGAATAGGTTGGCAACTTCACCCATTCTAGATTTCAGTTAATTTCAAAAGGAGTTTTAATGTTTACATATGCTTGTGGTGGCTGTCTGGTCTGCATGCAAGAAGGGCATAGGTGTCTATTCTGAGGTCACTTATCAAGGTTCTCAGGTTAGCACTAGGACTATTTTTATTAGACTTCCTAATACTCCAAAGACATACAGACCACAAATAATCATCTTCCCCAAGCCTTTAGAATATAAGTACATTTTCTCCCAGTTCCAAGTTTTCCATGTACTGGGTAACTGCTCATACTGGCTTAGATGACTGTGGAAACAGCTATATCAAACAAATTTTTGTGGGTTTTGTTTTGTTTTTCATTACAACCCTTGTGGATGCACAGTTGATTTGGGGAGGGGAAGTCAACGGATTATAGTCTTGTATTTTTCTGCTAAGCTGGTCTGCAAATTGATGATAACCTGAGGTGGACTAGCCTTACCAGGATGGCCAGTGTCAGCTGGTGTCAGACGTCTGTAATAACACTTCTCCCCAGTACTGAAAAGCATTCAAGGCATTTGCCTTTTGTTTATAGCTCTTTCCATAAATGATATTAATGTGAAGTATCTTGTGAGGCAAAGAGTACTTCAGTGTAAGCCTTCAAAGGGTGATATCAGAAACAGAGCTGCACACAGGCAGCCTTGTTTGGAATTGTTTCCCTCTTTGCTTTTCAATCCTTGAGCCCCTTCCAGGCTGTGCTCTTTAAAGAGCATTTGAATACAGAGACTGCACAACACAGCAGGCAGGGAGACATTTCTTTAACTCTGCTGTTCTTCCCCACATTGCAGTTGTCACATTTTGGGACAAGGTTAATTGTACTGAATTTCAATAGCAGATTTAGGCCTCGTTCACAGTTACTTTGGAATCAGTTCTATTTGCTGTAAACTTCCCCAGTTTATATGTAATGCTTCTATATGTCATCCCTTATGTTATGCAAAACACATTAGTACTTTCCTTACAATTTATTACATAAATCATGGTATTACACTTTTATGGCACCTTTTATATGATGATGTAAAAATGTTCCATAAATGCTACTATGCTTCATTAAGCCTACTGGGTTTCTTTAAACTCATTTCAGAGATGATTATACCGGGATTCACGATACTCATATCATTTTGCCAAAAATGCTCTTAACAAGTAATCAAGGGCTTGAGAGTAGAACCCAAATTCTTGTTCACACTTCTGTCCAGAAATGTCATTGTATAATACCAGTCAGAAGCAATGAGCAGAGGTTTAACATGGATTATGTTCCATGCCATTGGTTTTCAACATTAAATCCCTAACATCAAAGTAATGTATGAAAACTATAAATTCTTTTTCAAGAGAGAGGGAGCTGTAATGAATTACTGGCTTGTCACTCAAAATTTATAGATACCTCTTTAAATCAACAAGAGTATAGTGTTTTCATGGGAAGTGCTTATATCATCTCCAAATCCAAACAGCTCAGTGGTTTAAACACTATGGCATCTTCACTTTCAGTGTATATATCTTGCATGTTTACATAATCAAACATTATCCCAGTCTTCAAGTCCTATATTTGCATTCACAATTTAATTATATGGCCATTTTGTTAAAAAAAAAAATACACGTAGATGTACTTTTGTTTTCATTACCAAGAGCTAATAATGCCATTTTAGCACAGACCAACTGTCTATCACTAGGATTTTAGTTCAGAGATGTTCAATGTCCAAATCAATCAAACTGAATTTAATTTAGACATCTAACTCCCTCAGGCCTGGTTGGAAAATGTCAGACTAAAATAGCAAGCGCTTGAGTACAACAAACTAGAAAGGCACTTCTGATGTATATATTTGTATGGACAAATGTCACAAACAGAGTATGCTGGACTAGCAATCAACCCCTTCATGGAGATGAATTGCCAGTCCCAGAATTAAGACAACTATAAGGATTTGCAGGAGTAATGCAAATGTGCACTGAATGAAATGTGAACTGTCCGAATAAAAAGAGCTCCTTAACATCACCAGGTAGTGACTAGTGATCGTAGGAAAGATTAAAATAGCTACCACTGAGGTACCAGTTACAGACTGGCCCAAATGCCAAGGGTTTAGAAAGTGAGCTAATGCTCTAAACAAGATTATATATATTGGGTAGCTTCTGAGTCAAGAACAGAATTTACTGCTCGCTCTGTTCCTGAGTAGCATTAACAATTCAATTATTTGCTTTTAAACTGGACCAAATTCAATGTTTCTTAGCTTCTTTTTCAGTTAGAAAACTAGGGTATCAGATGTACATGCACAAATAATTTAATTACAAGCAGATTTTTGTCTGTAATACAGAAAACAAAGTTACACAGACCTCTTTCAAAGTGTACAAGATCAGTCATTACCTATCTGCTGCCCTAAGCCTTCCCTGGAAGCAAGTAAAAAGCTTGCCTAAAGTGTGCTGATAGGTAAATAAAGCATTTAACATACCAGAGAAAACAGCCTGTCTTCTCTGAGCACCAGTTCTTTAATGCTTTGGTTATGGTTTCTCTCATGAAAAGCAACTGTGGTGCTCAAAGAAGGGTCAGGAATGAGAATGGTTACATACAGGGATCTTAGCCCAGAAGTAACCAAGACAGAGAGGCGCCTGGAAGTGACAGAATGGGTAAAAGGGCACTCAGCTACAGCACACATGAAACTTAAGCAGGTACAACCATTAGCTTAAGAGTTGGCAACGTTATAAAGATGCTTTTCAGATACCCATTTTATACCCTGGCAGGTCTTGTTCTGGCTGACTCTTTGTAATGAACCAGGCTTCTTCATCTGAGGAACAGGAACTTGGCTCATCCAAATCACCCACAGAACTAGGAAAGTGCAAAAGCAAGCAGCGAAGATAAATCCCATATTTGTAGTTGCTGCTGTCTGATTCTGCTGGGGAATCTGACACTGGCATCTGCACTCAGTAACTCATGGAAAAAGTTACGCTTTTCATCTCTGCCATCTAACAGTAACCTGTATCTAACTTATTCTGTCAGCACTCCTGAAAACTTTGCCATGGTAGGAGGCAGGTTCTCTTCTCTATTAGGGTCACTGGACATTATCATGAACTCTGCTCGCTTCCCTGCCTTTCCCTGCTGTGAATCATAACGTTGTGGCAACAAGCTGGCATTAGAACACCAGTGTACAAGACTGCAAGAGACACCCAGGTTTCTGCCGGAGCAGCATCGAAGGCTGTTCATCTGCTCAGATCCAGAACTCATAGGCAGCTCTATGTTTTAAATAGAAATTTAACCATTACCTATTTCAAACTAAACTGGCACTGACACTCCTGTCTGTGAACTGTAGAAGCTGAAGGAGTTGCTCATCTCCCCTTCTGTTGTCCTTGATACAGCACCAGCTAATTGTTGGCAGGTAACTAGGGGCAAAAATCTCCTCAACTGACAGAGCCCATCTGCCAGAGTCCTCCTGTACTCTTGGGAATTTGGCTGGTGGTTCACAGGCACTGATAATGGGAGTTTCCTCCCCTCTGCTCTTGCTGGCAGGAAGTGTTTTATTTTTGATATCACAAAATATTTGCTCTGCTTCAAAACAAGAGACTTGTCGCTGCTTGCTTCCCAAAAATAATCTTTTCAGTCTTAATCCTCTGAAAACAAGTCCTAAAGGGGACTCACCAGTTTACATCTCTATGGGTTTGATCATCTCTTGCATAAAGTTAACATCCCACTTACTATTTACTTTAACTATGTGGGATCAGGGCCCAGCTGTCAGTCATTCTTTGCAAGCCATACCATATTAAAAAAAATTTCTAAGAAACATGGTTTTTCTTCTCCCCTGAGCACTCCCAGGCTGAAAAGTATTTGTGTCAGGATAAGAGAGGGATGAGTAGGTCATCAATGTATTGGAGGTTCTGTCAGCAACTGGTTTACATGAAACAATTTTACTTTAATTTAGCAACTCAGTGAAGTAATTTTAATAATGAGCATGTCCTTTGCAGCTTCCAGAAAAGGGAAAACTTAACACATTTTTTACAGAACACCATGTTTTGGTTCTGAGAGACAATTACATCGACTTAAGAATGCTACCACAAGTTTCACTTATCTTTTTGGTTTTCCCTAGCGTTAATACACACTTAAAGCAAATTCCCATGCTTCAAATGAAGTTAATCTATTTTCAGCCACAAGTAAGCAAAACCTTGTTTGGTGTCACATAAAATAAACAGCAGATCTCCAAAGTAGATTTTACAACACCAGTTTAATCTATTGCTATGCTGTTTACTCTTAATTGAACCACTGTGCAAAATAAGAAGCAGTTATTAACGGAAGATTGGGCAGTATTACAGTCTCCTTCAAGGAATTAAAATAATGATTTATATTTTATTTATTTTCTTTCTTTAAAAGACAGCAAGAAATTACCTTGCTAGTCTTCCCCTCTTTGGTAAATTCAGCATTCAAAGTAAACATTTCCTATAAAAAAATGAAAATAGCTTGTTGGATTTTTTGAAATGAAGTAAAAGACTGCATTTTCTTAAGCATCTGTAGCAGTTTAAGAGACATTGTGGCTCACTGTATTTTTGAAAAGAATACAGAACATTATAGTAATTTAATATATATCCCCCCCCATTAAATTGCTTAGAAGCTTATCTTCTTCTGGTGAAAAATTATACTATTCTACACAGTAATGTGCTGCTACTGGTCTAATTGGAGGAAATTCATTAAACTTCAGCAATCTGTAGAGGACAATTTTTCAATGAGAATTGTGCAAACTGTTCCTTTGTAATTACTAATCTGATACCAACTAGCAACAGCTAACAAAAAGACAAAATTTGCAAAGCTGAATCCAAGCGACAAAAGTTGCCTTATTCAGGATTCAAAAGGTGAGGCCAGTGGTCTCTTAGCATAGGCTGGTTTTGGGGACTATTGAAACTGTCCATTCTGCATTATAACAACAGCTGCAGTTGTTTCCAGCATAGCTGTTTGGAAACCATTTCAAGAGAAGTTTTTCCAGATGTAGGCTTGAGTGTGCCAAATGGTCTGGCTCTTCAGAATGAAAAGCAAAGTGGAAGTTAAGGCTCTGGTGCTTTAGCAGCAAGCAGCTTTAATCAGTGCTCAGCTCAAAGAATTTGCCTGCTTGGAAAAAATTGTAATGGTTCCACAGGACTTAACTTGGAAAGTGATATAAAAATGCGTCAAAGCCTTTTTTCCCCCCTTCCCCTGCCAAGTTTTTCTTGTTTCATCCCAGTAATACAAACTGTCTAATAATCTATAGAAAGTTAGAAAGAAACAGGAACTACATGAGTTCATCTGGCAAGTCTGGGTTTTGGTTTTTTCCTAGTCTTCAGTTTCAGACTTAGTAAACGCAGTCTTAATATACTAAGCCTCAAAACCCTTTTTCAACCCTCCAAGTCCCTAAGGAATAATACTGTTACCCCAGATTATTCATTGCCTCTAAATATTCTTGCATAAAATTGCCATGATAAATGAGGGAAAAGAAAATCATCTGCTTATAGGTTCAAAGGAAAAAAAAACCCAACAAACCAAAACATGGTAGTAAGTAGTATTGAAGTAATATTCTAACTTAGTAACATTTTCAGTAACATATTAATTTTCAAGGTGTTTTTTCCTGGCTTTGGTTGGTAACCTAAGGATTTTAGACTGATTTAAAAAAAAAAAAATCCTGATGTGGTTTTCTAGGGCTGTGCTGTAAGAGCAATTTCCTTCACCTGGAACAAAATCTGTAAGCCTTTGACCAAGCTCTCATCAACCCCCCTGGCTGAAGAGAACCTGGTCTGCGCTATCATTGATAGCTAAGAAGCAACCAGTATTTATATAAATGTTTACCCCTGGATAGTTAAAGCTATCAACGATAAATATACTTACCAGTAATGTGAAAACAGATACAAAGTTATCTCAATCACACTCCTGTCTGAATACACAGCTCCAGAGGCAATGGTTTTGTGAAAGCTGAGAGGTTTAATGAAATTAACCCTATCTTTATTTAGTTTGACTGTCACGGGGCGACCTGGATTACTCAGAGTTACCATATTTCTCAATAAATCTGTATGTACTAGTGGAAAATAGATGGTACTTTCATCTCCAGTAAGAGTCCAAGAAACGTCTATTGTTGAATTACACATTGTACAACCTTCACTTACACATCTCATTTGGCATCCACAATAAAAAAAAAGAGGATTGATAGCAATTCAGGAAACTGCTGACATATTCAGAGTGAGCTTTTTAATTAGATCTCTTCTGGGCTGAGCATCTTTTTGTTAGAATCTATGTTCCTTAGCAGTTCTCAGAGATATTGAGGCACAAGAGTCACAAAAATGTCTGATGGAAAAGACAGATGAGTCAACTTGTTGGAAAGTTCCCAGGGCAGCAGTTCAGATTACTAACTCTTCAGACTTTTTCCTCCACTAAATGTCAGATGTGTCACCAATTTAATAGCCATTGCCTGAAGAGATTTAATTATGTGCCACTATCACCCCTCTTGATTAATCAAAGCAGCAAGTTAAAAACAAGAAGAGAATATGTTCACCTTCAATTTCATTCCTGATTGATGATTTTCTTCCTATCCTCACGGTTAACTCCTCTGCTTGAGTGATAATAGTGACAGAGGTGTTCATACAGCAGCTCATTGTTTTCACAGGATGATACAATGACATTAAGTGAAAGTAAAGCCAAAATTATGAGAAAAATAAGCCAACACTGAGCAGCAGTTTCCAATTACGCAGAGAATTTGCCTTTTTATAGAGTTGTATGAAAAGGCTGAGAATCTTGCAGGCATACACTCTGCAACACAAAATTAAAATGGCAAACAACGCTGACCTGATAATAAACTATCATCTGTATCTCCCTGCCTGTTTTTCAGGGCCACAAAAACACTGACAAAAATAATATAGACCAACACACTGAAACATCAATCCACCAGGAATCTCCTAACTACTGTCCCAACATTACTATCAGGAAACAGGGCCACTATGACAGGCTTTTCATTCTTAAAGATGTATCAATTTGTTCCATTTTCCCTATCCATCATGAAAACCTAGTGGGCTGCCTTTGTGTGAAATACTGAAAGGAGAAAAAAAACCCAAAACAATTCCTTGAAGACAGATTGGTTATATAGATGAGTACAGGAAAAAAATTAATACAGATGAGCATATTTCTTACACTCTGTCTTTTCAGACTATTAGTCACTGTCTTTTTATATCCTTTAGTAAAAAACCTCACTGAAATTCAGTACAAAAGAAATAAAGTTCAGGCAGCCGTATCTGCTTGTGGATTATAAATTGACTTATTAATTTCTTGCATACATCTAGAGTTTAGTTTTCTAGTCTATTCAAGGTAACTTTTTTCCTGTAGAATGAATCACTGAAGTAAAAGGAGAGTAGAATTTTTAGCCTGTCAGAGGCATTCTGTTAAAACATATTGGTATTCCTATCAGGTCTGTAAAATCTGGAACAAATTCTACCTAGTATTAGGGCTCATCATCTCAACTTTCTCACCTGAAAAAAAAAGGGGGTCTGTAGTTGAACAAGTTAGGCTTGATTCTAGCTGTAAATTCCTGCCACACCAACTTGACATTGTCACTTGGAAATGAAAACCAAAACCAATACTAGTGGTTTGTGATAACCCAATAACTGGAGATGTATTTCAAAATACAATTTTTTGTAACCAAAGAAACACTTTTCCTTGTTCTTTGGGCACATTACTTGTTATTTCACTCGGATTTGGTTGCAGGGATATATCAGGAAAAATGTTTTACCTTAGAAACTATCTAAAGTAGGAAAATGAATAAGCACACTTCTCCCCCCATTTACTTTAAGCCCTCCCTTCTAGAATTTAACATTGAGAACCCCCCATTCTTTAATATAATCTTTAAAATGGTATCACAAGAAGTATGTCAAACCCAGGAAACTGAAATCTTAACAGTGCATTAAACACCAACCCACTGCAAGTCCCATTCCTTACTATTCAGAGACACGCTTCAAATTTCAGAGAAATCAGATCTTCACCACTGACAATCTAAACAGCAATACTACTTAGTGGATGAAGGCTGAAAAATCTTTTTCTGACAGAGTCTAGTTTCAGTAGAAACTATTTTGCTGATCATTTACCCATCTTCAGAACATGCTGTGATTTAGTCAGCAGATTCAGATGAAGAAGTGAAGAACTATGTGTTTTTTCTTCGTACATTAAAAATGGATGCTCTCTTTAGAAAGTCTCAATCTTTCATACAAAAAAAAACTCATTATCACCCATTTCTTTAATCAAGAGAAAAATGCATTAAAGGTGTATTTTCTTCATTACAAATTCACGTGGTTAAAGACAAAACCAAACTTCACAGCATAGAGAGGTATCATAAAAAAACCAAACTAAACCAAAAACGAATCAACCAACCAAAACAAAAAACCCCACCCAACATCCTTTTCCATTAAAGGTCTACATGTGTATAGAAAGGTTTTATTTGCTAAAAAAGGGTAAAAGTTAAGACTTACCTTGGTCAAATCCCAGGATCCAAGTCAGACTATGATGCTGGGAAACTCCAGGAGTTCCATGTTCTGTGTTGTTTTATACTCTGCCTCTCCCACTACCTGCTGTTGAATCCAAGAACCACTGCTTGTCCACCCATGCTGCATGTTGTTGCACTAAAGAATGTGGTATGTTTTGCCATCATTTCTACTAATAAAAGTGCAAGAGGTATGCCTGTGCTGGAATAAAAAAAAATATGTTCCTTCTCTGAACTGAAATTAACTCAGTCTGAGGCCTCAGAACAAGAGATTTATACACATTTATACACATAAATGGTTTTTTTTTTTTTTTTGACATCATCAGACGGGAAGAAAGAGAAACATCTGTATTGATTTTGATTGTTTAATACTCAAGAGTGAAAAAGTGTAAAATCACAAAGCTTGTACCACCACAAAAATGCAGTTTCATTGCAAATGACCAAAACACAAGGTGCCTGCAAAGTTTCACACAGCTGACATCAACAAACCCAGTTTCAACATTCTTACCGTCTCTTTAAACACCTGCTATTCACAAACATCCATCAATACACAGTTCTAGGTTTCACACATCTTCCTTTATATTCTATGCTATGTTTGCTTTCTAGACCAGTGGTTTACACATTTGGAAAGCAGTGTCCCACTTCTGATCTGTATCAGCATTTAAATACATAAGTTTTTACCCCCTAAATTACTAATTATAATTTTAAGCATTTTGTTTAATCCAAACTCAGCAGCAAAGTTCTTATTTGTATTTAATGAAAAGCACAACTTAAATGAGTAAGCTTCAGCAGTGCATGCTGACCGAGGCTGCATCACCAATCCTTTTTTCAGCTGCAGGTTATATAATCCTTATGCAGAAAGTGATCATATAGGGTGAGTTAGCACACCAGACAATAGGTTATATTTGCTCTTATTAGCAAAGCATGTACCTCAGGCCCTGATTCTGCAAATGTAACCATCAGGCCTGCAGGATGCAATTGTCCACCTCGCTACATTTTGTTGCCTGAAGGTAATGATAGCTTTTGGGTAATACTGTGTCAAAATGTCTCAGGTTAGTAAGAACTAGATGGAAAATAGGCTGCTTACACAAACATTTTTAAAACTTAAACCCTTTTTAACACAAGACATCTTTGTTTTCACAGCCTCAAAGCATTCATGCAAAAGAGCTGTGCATACCTTGAAATGTTATGCTAATGCACATTTCCAGTTCCCTACCGTAAACTAATTTTCCAACAGTTAATGTCCCGATCTTAAACAGAACTAAAGAAAGTACACAGAACAATTTTTTCCCTCCAGGCAATCAAAATAGAAGCGTATCTTGGTATAACCTACTACATCTGACAGTGATGTCTAAAGGAATTTTTAAAGAGCTGTTGTTGCCTCAGTGGAAAAAAATACTGATTTTTAATTTTTTTCTCCCTCAACGTTAAGGCCATCTACATTTTATGATTCATTTGCTCCTTACTGTTTAATTCCTTCACCTAATATCATAGTCCTCTGAGCAGGTGAGGATAAACCTAACAGTGGTGGTATAGTTGTTCTTAAGGAGCTGTCAAAGATTCCACAAAGTACCAATAAATGGGTTTGACTTGGCAAGTAGATTTTTGTTGGGATACAAAATATATTTTCTGCAGATAAACATTCTCCGTAAAGCAGAGAATTGAGTAAGTTTCAGCTTAGAATAAAACTGAGAAAAATATAATTTTTTTTCCCACTTTAAATTCTGTTACTTATTACAGACCTGATTTCTTCCTTTGTTCAGTTATTTAATACTTGAACAAAAATCTGCTTGCTTGCAGTTAGCAGTCTAGCTGGAGAATTCTAGCTTATCCACAATTATTAAACACAGAGGTGTTACCATCTTTAAAATCATTGGGTCAGTTCAGGATGTATTACAATTAATAACACTAAGTATAAATAGAAGCACAAGATCTTTTCTGAGCACATATGAATAATTTTGAAAAAATGTTATTATTCATTACACAGTGAAGAGTATAAATAAGCTTAGCAAACACGTCTTTAGTGCTTCTACACAATTTGGTGTCCTATTAATTTTCTGGCTATTGGTTACACTTCCAATTTCAACCAATGATTTCATAGCACACAACTGAAAAATATCCAATCCTGAGTATATCAGTACTCAGACAAAATGAGAAGAATATACAGAAAAATTTGCAGTGCAGACAAACCTCATGAGTTAATCTTTGGAACATGAATAGCTTTGTACAGTTTCAAACTTAGTTACTAAGGCACACAACCATTAAACTGTCCCATGTTCGAAACAGTGGGATATGTCAGTCAGCATGGAGCTTCTCTTCAGCTTTGCATTTACATTCATATTATAAAGCAGCAGTCAGTTCTGAAAAATCTAGATTTTGTTAATAGTAAGGAATCTGAAAAGTGACAAGCCAAGCCAGACTAAGATAGTTTAACTGGATTCTATTACGGATTAGCACATGCAAAGCTACGCTTGCATAACCACGGGAAAAACATTCCGAGGCAGCGCCCACCGGACTGGCACAACAGCCATCCGGATACAGGTGTGTTGCTCTGCAGAGCAGCTGTGAGAGAGTGAGGGAGTGAAGGTGCGTGTGTGTGCTTGTAAAAATAGCAGCTTCTCATTTGTCTATCTTATTTCTTGTATGTGTCCAGTATGGCATCTTCTTACCCCAGTGACAGAAATACTCTGGCTGCTATTTTTGCTTCTGCTAGCACTGCACAGTTTAGTACAGTTAGTGGTGCCGGCTCCTGATCTGGACTTTGAAGTCACTGAATTAGAATTATAAATTATGTCCTTAATTTAACCAATGTGCAATCCAAGTGCAATTAGCTTATTTTCAAATTATTTAAGTAGAAACCAACTTTGGCTTGAGGCTAATAAAAAAAAAAAAGAGAAAAAATAGAAAAAAAAGGAAAGCTAAAATCTCAGGTTAAGTTTGCGGGGCTAGTAACTGAAAAGGGCATCTTCTCATTTGTAAACAAATAAAGGATTATCTGGAAGTGACACACAATCATCAAAAGTGTCATCGATGCCATTTTTACAAGTTTTCTTCAGGACAGAACACATTATCTAATTTCACTGTGTTAAGAAATTAAGCTTTACGCAGTAAGGTTCGACACTTCACACGTACCTTTAGCAATACCTAGTATCAAGGTAACCCATATACTGCAAAGTAAGTCGATGCTATTAATGTACATATTATCCATTATTATCACAGCCACTGAAGCTGTAGAGTTCTCCTTACTTCAGTACAAGGAACTCCAGCCTATTCTTTTTAATCAGTTTTCTTGTTAAAGAAAGTAAATGTACTACTGTCTAACCAGAAAAATCACTCACATTAGGAATACTGTGAGAAATTCTTGCTTCAGTGTTACCTCTTTCTGCACTGCATTCTAGCTATACAAATAATATTATTTTTGTCAATTCTTGATATGCTAAGTTTGATCCTACAGAATTGTATTCATTTTTGTAGCTGGAATAACTGCACCTTAAAAATTATTTCATTAGGCACTGCATATAAGTACACAGAAACAGAACTGAAAATCAGCTACCTACCACCCTCGTTAGTCTTATTGTCTTGTTAAATTTGTGGTTAGTAGCTTGAGATTTAAATAAAGAATTGCTGAATATTTTAGTAACCAAGTACAATACAGTATTTTGTTAAAAAAAGGAAAAGTCCTATTCAAGCACGCACTTAATAAGACCTGTTATAAACCAAACAAAAATATAATCCTTTGAATTCCCCAGCAGCAAATTCCCATCTCTCCGAGTGAAAAAATGTGAAATTATTGCACACAGGTCTCTGAGGAAAATATACTAATGGCATGATTTCTCCCAAAAATTAACACTTCCAATAAAGTAAAAAGTGTGCTGAATAGGTAGAGGCTTAAATTCAATAATTCTCAGTCCACTATTAATAATCAAAATAGTTGGAGTGTTTCCTCATCCCTTTTTTCTCTTAAAAAAAGGATAATCAAAATTATGTATAAACAAATTACTAAGTAGACTTCATTAAAGAGTCCTTTCAGAACCACTGTCCATTATTATCATCATCATCTTCTTCCTCCTCATGGTCCAGATAGAGAAGAGCAACTTTCTTTTCATCAGAAATGACTGACCTTTGGTCTACCATTCTTTGCAATTGTACAGTTTTATCAAAAAATGATTTTTCCACTACCTTTTCACCATGATCTTGAGAAACACTGGAGAGAACGTAGCCGCCTCTTTTATTTTCATTTTCTACAATATGATCACTTTCAACTACAATCTGTGGCCGACTAACAGAAGGATCTTGCTTATTGGATATGAGCACTGTTGCTTGCTCTTCTCCACTTTTTACCATAGATATTCCACCCCTATTGGAAACATCCATTTGAAAAGTAAAAGCTGTTTCCTTGGATCCCACTTTAACATGCTTTACAGATCTACTGTTGTCAGATGATTTTTCTGTTTCTGAAAGATCTTCTGTTGTTTCAGAAGTAGGTCTTGTAAAGATTATTTGCTCAGCATGAGTTTCTACAGGAGTTATTTTAACCTGCCTGAAAGATCTATTGATATCTGAGCTTCCTACAGTTTCTGAAAGATGTCCTTTGTTAATGAGCTCTGGAGTTTCAGAAATAGAGCCCTGATACATGACTTGTTCAGTGGTTTTAACTTCCACTTGACCTAGTCTAACATGCTTTAGTGAGCCTTCTGAAAGAGTCTGGTCTTCCAGTTCACTGATTTCTGTGTGCTCAGAGATGGGCCCGTGGTAGATTATTTTTTCAGCTGTCATAAACTCTTGGGGACCCAACTGAATGTGTCTGACTGAACTTTCTGTCTGTGAGAAGTCTCTAGTGTCACTGACCTCCACTTTACCAGAAACTGGTCCTTCAAAGATCACATGCTCAGTGTGAATCTCTTTTGGACCTAATCTGAAGTGTCTTACTGATCTGCTGACATCCACAGACCCTTCTGTCTGAAAATGGTTACCTGAACTATTGAGCTCCAGAGAGTCTGAAACAGGCCCTTCAAAGGAGACTTCTTCAGTTACTTGCCTTGATCCTACTGTGACATGTCTTGTGGACCTGTTGAAGTCTGTTGAAAACTGGGAAAGATTTCCAGAATCAATTTCTTCTACAGTTGTAGTAATGGGTCCTGTATAAATTACTTCTTCTGTGGTTTGGATTTCTTTAGGACCCAGTTTAAAATGCTTCACAGATCGGCTAAACTCTGTTGATCCTTCTTTTTGGACAAGATCTTCAGTAGCACTGAGCTCCAGCATTTCAGAACCAGGCCCTTCATATACAACCTGCTCAAATCTCTGGACTTCTGCTGGACCAACCTTAATATGCCTTACGGATTTGGTCTCATCAGTTGATTGTGCCGAGTGAGAGACTTCTCCAAAATCTGCAGTTTCCAAACCAGAACCGTCATAAATAACTTGTTCAGTGGTGTGATACCCTGTGCCACCACTCCTCCACACTGTGGATGAGTTATAGATTTCTTGATCAGCCAAAGAAGTGTATTTATCACTGTGGGAAGAAACGTCTACTTCTATATTGCTTCTACCATTGACAACTCTTTCAGAACTTGCTTTTTTCAGGGAATGCAACGTTGCCTTCTCCTTCTCACTTGCAATAATTTCACCAATCTGATCTACATCAAATTCATCAGTATTAAGGGTCTGTGACAGATTGACTTCAGCAACAATTGTCACCAAGCCACCCTCCTCCTTTTGATCAACTTTTTTGATATCAAATTCTAAGCTACTCGCATCGGCTTGATTTTGTTTTGTTAATGCAGACAGCTCCTCTTTTACACTTTCTGGGAGACTGCCCTCCAACTGTTCCAAAGCCTCCTTCAATTGATGTTTAGGGTCCTTTGTTTCCTTTGATAAAAGCCCTTTTATTGAAGTCTGAAATTCTTGGGGAATTTTAATTTCTTTTTCAATAACCACAGATTCAACATGGGATGTTTCAGCTTCAGGATGCTCTTTTAAAATATGGGCACTTGCTTCCTCCCCTACCACTTGGTATGTTTCTTCTGGAGAGCTTACACCTTCATCTCTCTTACTTTGTGTGCCTTGCAAAAACTCATCTTGCCAAGAATATTTAATAGTTGATTCTTCTTCTATATGAATTTGCCCATATACCGAATCATCATCTTTTTCATTAACAACAGGATGATCATCAGGAACAGATACAAAATACTTCTGTTCAATAGGTGAGTCATCTTCCTCAGTTACTTCTTCCACATGAGTGAAACCCTCATGCCGCTGTTTCTTCTTTTTAACATCTTCATACATGAACGTTATGTGTTCCTCCTCATCACCATAACGCCTCTCTCTCTCAGGAAATGTATCTTCCACTTCCTCTACTTCAAAAGGTGTGGAAAAATCAGTCCTTTCATCGGTGGCATAATCTAACAGCTCCTCTACAATCTCAACGTTAACAGAGACGTTCTTTCCGCCCTCATTTCCTTTCAGGCCATGATGTACTATATCTTCTATATCCTCTTTGGAAGGAGCTCCCTCAACACTCTCCCGCACCACTTTTCTAACATCTTGGCCTGACAGACCTCTTGCATCAGCTTCATCTGAAATATCTATGTTTTCTTGAACTTGAGATTGCACTGTAATCTCAGTCTTTATTTTCCCATCATCTGGTTGTTCTTTCTTATTAAAATAGGTCACTTTAGTGTCTGTGGATATTTGTGAACTAGATGAGTGCGTAAAACTTTTAAGAATGTCAGCAACAATATTCTCTGCTATATTTTCAGTTGATGGAGTTCCCATTTTGTGACTTCTGTCACTAATTTGCTCTTCATCGTTCAGCCCAGACTCTGATACACTCACTTTGTGAATTTCAGCAGGCTTAGTTACATGGTCATCTGTTTCTCTTCCTATGGAAGTTTTAGAAACTCGTAACCTTACTTCTTTATTGCTCTGAGATTCTTTGTCAGGAGCAGGCTTTTCAAGGGTGATAGGTATCTCAATGACTTCTTTGCTGCTTGAGTCCAAAGATACGTTTTTATCTTTTTTGTTTGATTCACTACTCAAAGCTCTTGCATTAGAAGTATCAGTCCCTGTTAGCTTCTGGTTAATGAATTCTTCATGGAAATATTTTTTCTGCTCAGTCCTCCTTCCAAAACCAGCACTTCTTTCTTCTATAAAAGGTTTTTCATCTGTTTTCTTTTTCTCCTCTGTTTGTTTCTCTAGCTTATCTTTTTCTTTCAGCAGAGACTTTTTCTCTTCAGTTGGTTTGCCGACTCCTCTTTTTTCTTTTAGTGTGGTCTGAGTTTCAGTGATGGTTTCTTCATATTTAGAAGGTTTAAAATTGGTGTTCAGCTCATAAGTTGGAAATCTAGTGAAGCCTGGTTTTGTTCTTGTATTTTCAGAAATCCCTGGCTTTGTGTCAGGCTTGTCTGATCTTTCAGCTGATTCTTTAGAAAAAGATACCGTGGATGAAGTTGTAACTTCGGTTTTCTTTCTTTCTGGAATTGTCTTTTGCTGGATTTCAGTGTTTTTCCAACTACTGTAGGCTGGAGTAAATGTTCTTATTTCTTTGTGGTCTGTTACAATCCTTTCATCCTTTCTAACAGTCGTTGAAGGGCGATACACGGAACCAGGTACATCTCTTCCAGAAGCTCTTCCACTAGCTGTTGTCTGTGATCCAGACTGTGTTGACTGAGCTGAATAACGTGCAGAACTGCTAGTATTTGTCACTGGCATTCTACGCCTGGTATCAGTGACCCTGATAGTCGGTGAAGCTTTGTTTCTATTTCTTTCTTGATAAGTAGAATAAGCATCAGTGTAGTTATATGAAGTGTTTATAATATCTGCAGAAAAAAAGCACAGGTAATCAAACATTAAAATAACGGCTTCTATCTAAACGAATATGAAATAGAAGGCATGAACAAAGAAATTTTACACTTAATTCTTGAAAGAAATGATGGCTCCATTTTCAGCTTGTAAAGTCATCCCTGTAGGTTTTGCATTATAATTAAGTCTAGGCATAAATTATATTAAAACTGAAAGCAAAGCTTTTTACTAAGTTGCAAGATCTTGCTAATTTTACCCATTGTGAGCTACTGGGTATTATAACAATTCCTTCAGAATTACACATTTCATGTTTATATTAATGCTTATTTACATTAACTACTACCTAGTACATAATGTATGATGATATACAATGTATGACAATATCCTGGGTTTGTTTGGTTTTTTTGCTTCATTAGTCAAAGTGGCCTGAAGTTCTTCAGTTTCTATCCAGGCTTAATGGCATACCTGCCACTACATACTGGAAATGGAAAACAGAAATACAAGCCTTCATAGCCACAAGATAAAACAAGGGAGAAATAAAGAACCTTTTAGGATATATTTATACAATTTAATAGAATGTACCAGGAATCACCATCTGGCTCTAAAACCAATCAGCACTGCACAACTCAAATCTCCTACTCCTAAAAAGCCAGCCACATCTCCTCTGCCTTTGGGTAGCATTTCCTGGTCTGTGGTAACCACTGACTACACCTGAGCATTGTCTGCACCAGTACGGGCTAGTCCAGATCAGAACTGCGGCAGGGACGGTGCTAACAGTTTAACAGCACAGGCAATTCTGTGTGAGCCTTCCAACCTAGTCTGTTTCATTTACTGCTACAGACACAGCCCTCAGATCTCTTCTGGGACTACTGTCTATGATGATTTTAAGACCACACATTGTTAAACTCGGGATTGTTATGGAGAATAATTCTGTTATTAATATCAGTAGCCACAGGAGTCAGATGGAAGGTCCACCTTATCTAGTATCCTGCTTACAGTGACCAACAGTAGATACATAGGGAATAGTCTAAAAACAGGGCAAGTAAATACTCATACTTCCCTGGTATACTCTCACAGCCTCCAGAGATTTGCAGCTCCTAAGATAGAAACGGTATCTTTATGTTTAATAGGCCTTTGATTTTTCTTTCATTATTTGCTAAAATTTCTCTTTAAACCCACGTAAACTTTTTAACACTCTCAATGCCTCATGATTCCTACTACATGTTTTGTTAAATACCTCTTGCTTTATACTTCAAAACTCTCTCAATATCTATGAGCAACCAAAAGTTCTTGCATTATCAGAGCTAAGAAACATCACTCCCTACTTGCCTTCTCCACTTGAGCCATGATTTTACAAATTATTTCATACAGAATAGCACTATGTTGATTTAAAATATTAACACTTAAAACAATTCAATATTCTCTTTGCAATACACTTGTAAAAAGCATTATTCAGGAATATTATAACATAATAGTTTCCTGTTTTATTTAATTTCATTCAATATTGATTTAATATTCAGTTTTTACCTCGAGGCAATTTCCCTTTATACTGGTCTCTCGACGTAATAATCCACTGGTTGCTCTCCCCTTCTAACAAAGCTCTGCAAAACATATAAAAAGGCATTCCATTAAAATGCTGGGAAGAATAATCATAATATTTAACATTTATAAGTCTTAGAAACAGAAACAATTAGCCTGAAGTCGGGTCAGATCCAGAGTGTTTTCCATCCATGTTTTTAATACTGCAGATGAAAATTCCTTAGCATCTTCCAGACTCTTAGTTTGCAGAATCCAGTTTATAAGAACAATGCAATAAACTTAGAGGTGACAGCAACAAACACAGCACAGTTTTAGATCAAATCTTAAACGTACTGTTTCCTGACATGTACAAGATCCACAGATTTCCACTATGGAATCATACAGGCTAGCAAATTTTTTCCAGAATGATGATCTTCTAACAGAGCTGTAAGAAAAAGCCACACAAAACTTAACACATATTGAAGTAAAGCTTTCTCAGAGAAACACACGGAGATGTTTTATGAAGAAAAGCCAAAATTAAAAATAATATATTTACAAGCAAATAATCAACAGCTTTCCTGCTGGTAACAGTACTTAAGGTGATGTTGTAGTGTGATACAGGAGGGAACTGTTACAGCCAGGATTTGTAAGTTTTATCCTTTTCAACCGAAAACTGAAGGAAAGTATTAGTTCTACTGTCAAACACTGGCTGGTGCAGGAATAAACAACTTACGGTATTAAACTTACTGTTCTTTGCTCCTATTCAGTTGGAAATCAACACATTTTACAACAAAGGACTTGGAAAATTCTTTGTGACAGAAACCACTTGGTTTCTTTTAATGACATCTCTGTCTGTCCCCTCTGTTCCTCATCCTTCCATTCATTCTGTTTTGCAGTGACTCTCTAATAGAGGTGGAAAATACTCCAAAGGTCCAGTTCCCACAGAGATTAGCACAATGGAGGGGTATAACATTTCCAGGAGTAATTGCCTTAAAAAATTCATATAGACCCATGGCATACTTTTGTCCTCTCAGGGGAGGGAGGGATAAAGACTAAGTGCATTCTCTAGAATTACTCAAGTGCTCTAAAAAAAATAAATCATAACTGTTGGCTTCTTGCATATACCAAATATGAAAAGTAAACATTAGGGTGATCTTAGTCACTGACATTTTAGGTACGGTTATCCAGTACAACAGTCTCACAATTCCAGATACATTCTCTGGAAATCTTTGTGTGCTTTCCTTCCCTCCTGCTGTCTATATCTACTATCTGACACAAAATAGACCAGCCATGTTCCAAAAACTACAATTAAAAAAAAGAAGGCAATTGGTCCCTTTTCTGTTTTCACAGGACCATGAACTATGCTACCCCCAAAAAAGTGCTCAACTGCAGCATTCTGGTGCAACAGCCTAGAAATTCTACAGCAGGTTCTTTCAACGTGCAACAGAACGCTATAATCAGCACAGTAACTTTGGTAGGTTTATATTCACTTCTACTAGTGAGATACCCATTTCATCATTTCCACTTCTGGAAATACCAGATGTTTTGCACTGATAACATCCAGCTGCAATGTAAAAGTTGTCAAGAGTAAGGCTGGAGGATGATGATAGCCCAGTCTTCTTACTCCCTAGGGGAGGAGCTGAAAGCAATTTAGGACTGTGGTATAAACACGTTTGTTGGCATTTCTGTCAAAACTAACAAGCCTTTTAAATGTCACCTGTAGATTTCACACGCCTGATCACTTCAGACATTTTATGCTTCTTTTGGTTTCTGACTGTCTCTAAATTCAGTAGGACAATGTTACATCAGCAAAATATCATTAGTAAGGTTTCTTTACAATCATGGATTTACCTAGATTTGGAAAAAAAGTCAGGTTAGAACTACCTAACATATTCACAGGTCACTATCCCCCTTAAAACAGGCTCAGGTGGATACCTTGACTTCTATTTTGTTACTCAAAAAACCAAAGTAAAAGCAATTTCTATTATTCTATATTAAGAGAGGCTTTATAGGAATTTGATGACTTCAATGCATATAGAGAATGTTCCCCAGACCAAACATAGGATCTGACAAAGCTGGTGAGTGCCAAACAAATGGCTCTGATAGACATGAACTGGAGACGCTGGTGGTGACATTGCAGAAACTTATCAAGAAGCTGGCAATGAAAGAGTTAACCATGATGAAGGAAACTAGGAATGTCGGTAGTTTAACTGAGGATTTCTGGCTGCTGTTAAAACAACAGTTGTTCAGTTGCTGCAGCAACGTATGAAGTCACTAAAAATAAGTTCCAAGAGGTAACTGTATATGGCAAAGGGCAACAGCACACAGAAAAGCTGGATCTGAAAAATTACTACTGAAAATATGTTGGATTTGAAAATTAAAGGCAAAGCTTCATGAAACCGTAAGGAAACTGGACAGTGATCAGTGTTTTACAGTACACAGTTCATAGTGTCTATGTCCTCAAGCTTATCAGATAAAAAAAATGATAAATTTGCTTTGGCTTAATAAACTAGCGTGGGAAACTCTAGTGTAAGATACTGAGCAGTGCCTTGGAAGCCAGTACACTCAGATTATGTTCCTCAGCTTAACCATAGGTCCAGTTTATGCAAGTCATTTGCTTCTCTGTTCTTCTGCACCCTTTCCTAATACTAATTATTTCAACTATAATCTTTCTGTGGTGAAGACTGCTTTAAGACTTAAACTGCTTAAAGAATAGAGTGCCCATCTCAACTGTATGAACTCTCAAGTATACACAGTAATAACAAAAACCATTCCTCTAAGCAGCTTTCTTCTAAAAATAACCATGCCAGCTACTTTCTGGAAGTCAGATCCCAAATGACATATACACACTTTGTGTTAAAGTGTTGCCAGAAAATACTCCAACTGCACCTTTAACTCATTTCATTATTAATGTCATTTATCTAAAGTTAGCAGTGACGTACTAGTCAGCCTGAAGCCCTGCAGTGTGCTGGATGACAACAGAAATAACTAGTCCATGAAAGCAGGTGGATGAGATAAACTGGTTGGGGTGGGGAGAGAGAAGTTACCCAAATCAAAAGGATGCAGTGCAAATGTTATCATGGTCATTCACAACAGCAATGACTCTGTTCCAACTAGAAACCCAAAACCTCGGATGGGGGCAGTTGGCCAGCAGGCTGTAAAAATTCATCCTCTTTCCTGGACATTTGAGCTAAAAAAAACCCAACACCCTGCAACTTCTCCAAGAAGTGTAATGGAGGAAGCACTTCTAGGGGTAAAGGCCAATCCACAGCTTTCTTCCATCAGAGGACAGGAGGATGAGGATTGGGTGAAGAATGGAAGGTAACTGACCACATGTTTAATTTCCTGGGTGTAGAAAACTCAGAATGTTCTTAAAACTAATACAGAAACAGGACATATTGGATGTTAAAAACTGTAAACAGGAAAGAATGAAACTGACTGAAAAAGCTGTGATGAGTAACTGAGGAGGACCTAATCCTGGTGATGATTTCTTGAGAGGAAGGCATGGAAAGAGGTGAGAAGTGTTGGTGGAGGAAACCAGCAGAGGAAAGATTGGGAACTATGCCTGACAAGCATATTAAGAGATCCTGACAGTGACCGTGACAAGAAGGAGAGGAGAGAAAAGAGGAAAAAGCTTCATAGTCTCTCCTGCTTCAGTTGGTAACCTATACCAGAACATTTGCATGACTACAATTTCCAAGTAAAATCTTTTCAACCACAACGTATTTTAGAGAGGGCAGAAAAACGACTTAGCCTATGGCAGAGGATTTGGGCATCCACTGCTATTTGAAAAGAAGCAGGTTCTGATAGCTGAGGAGAAGGGCTTGATGGTAATTCTGTTCCTAGGCAGATTTTCCATCTCCTTTTAAAATTAAGAGTCTTACACAGTGACTAATTCAACATTTCTCTCTGAAAATAAAACTTGACTGTACTCTAAGTAGTTGTGCTTTTGCAGGGTTCCAAGAACACAGAACAAACACTTGATAAATATTTACCTCAACACTGGTGACAAAGGATTGGTAATGAGGATTCCCATGAGATGTAACTTCCAAAAACCATATAAGACATATATTTCACTTCCTGAGTGAGCCTCAGCTCCCAGAGCAGGAAGAGTGAACAGAATCAGAGAGGAAGTACACTTGGTCCTTGGGGAAGGGTGTTCCTTGCAACTATGATCCTTCTTGCCAGTCCTGGAGCAATGTGGACTAACGGAAAGAACTGCCTTTAAAACAGGACCTATACAAGTTTCTCTGTACAAAGAGAAAATACAGGGTGGGGATACAAAGAATGCTCCTAGAAGCAGACCAAATACCACACCCTTAACCTATCATGCCAGGAGGAGATGAGGTAGCAAGGCCCTCATAGAAACTTCAGGATGTTGAACTAAGTGTGAATAGGTGCCTTTCATTTCCAACATGCATAAGCAAAGGTATATGGCAGCATCCTTCATGAAATCAAACTGAAGCTGCCTTCACATGCCCTGGTTATCACAGAGAAAAAGGCCTGGGAAAGGAACATGGTTTGAAAAAGTACATAGATGAGCAGTCCAGAATTCTCTTACTTGACTGGTTACCAACTGGGTCCATACTGATGCCCTCCCACAGCAGCGCTGATAAAGTCACACAGTGGAGAACACATTATTTTCTTAAGTGAAGGGAGATAAGAAGAAAAGATGAAAAGGTAAAACTGCCTAAATGTAAAACATGCAAATCAAAGCAATCACTTTTGAGCTTTTGATATCTTCAAGGAATAGACAGCATGTTTTCTGATCTGCAGCAAGGCCCATTTCTGTTTCCATCTGTAGATCTTCTTCAGTAGGTAGATGCTCCTTTGTCCACTGAAGTCTGTCTTGCCATGTTGCATTCACTACAATCAGCTGAAGAAACCCTTCAGGTTAAGGAGCTTCTTCACTGGACAACAAATACATGCTGCAAATGATGCCGAACAGTTCTCTTTTCATTAGCAAGAGGAAGGAACCTTTAGACAAACCAATAATGCTGAGATAATCAGTGATATAAACTCTGGAGAAGTTCCAGAATTTAATGGGCTTACAAGGTTTTACAGAGCAGAAGCACTGATGGTTCACTTATTAACTAAGAACGTGTCCAAACAACTGAATATCTGGGCATTATCATTCCTAGTTCTGGATGAATACTAATCATCAAAACAATTCTGTTAATTCTGTTATTGTGAAAGCGCTAATGCCATTTTGCAGATGAATAAGCCAAGGGAGAAAGTTTAAGTGACAACAGTAAAAGTCAACATCAGAGCTAGGATTAAGTTTAGAAGAATCACATGTTTTAGTAAAGTTAACAGATTTAACACATAGAGGTAAGATGACAACTGGCTACCGTTTCCACAGTAATGCTCCAGAAACTAATGGCTTTTCAAGGACCCCAGACAGGGGTCCCAGTCCACCAACAAACATCCAGGTACTGCTGCTCACCAATTGCCTGCAAAGTACTTGTCCCACATACTGCTCGTGATTTCATCTCCTGCAAGAGCCAGCATAGCACACAACACTCAAGGCATCTTCAACAGACCATTCTTACTCTTTGATAGACTACAGGCATCTTTTGCTTGCTAGTCTGTTACCAAGCTCTTCAGAAGTTACTCTTTCAAGCTTCTCATTTTCAGTTATGCAACTACAATTAAATTTCATATTTATCAAGTGGATTGCTTTACTCTACACATTTCACCCATAATTCAGCTGGCACCTTCTTTATCCAGACGTACGTGCTTATTGGTTCATAGCAATGTTACACACTTGGAACTTTGGGATACCAAAGCAAATAGCATATATTACTGGTACACTGTTTACGCATGTGGAATACGTATAAAGCAACCAATATAGACAAACTAGTGCCTGAGGCACAGTCCTTAAAGAGAAGGTGAAAGTAGGCTGACAAACTTTTTGCAAATTATTACATCACTCAGTAAGAATTGCACTTCTCTGTATTTGAAGATCAGTATCTCGATGAAATTATTGTGCTAGTTTTAGAACAAAAAAACCCATGATCCTTACAATAAGGCAGCATCTTCCTCCAGTTCATGGGGTTTGTTTTTTTTCATTCTGAAACACTTTTATGCCACATGCCAACTGATACATCATGATTCTCCAGACAGGAGAATGACTCTGGCTTTTCAACTTCACAGCTACTAAGTGGCTAGAGATACACGGTGCTGAGGAGTCATTAGCAGACACCTTGTTTGCTGCTATCTCCAGCTTGATCCAAACATGTTTCTTTAACAAACCAAGGATGAAGATAGCCTGGATTTAATCAACTAAAGACTTCTCTTTTATCTTTCCACTATCCTGTAACTGAAACAAGAACGGGGAACTCACTACTCATATTGATGCTGTGGGTGGACACTGATCAACATACTTAAAGAAACATGTCATATAAGTTGACAGATGGCAACTACACTACCTCATGTTTTATTGATTGCAATTTACGGATACTGGCTCCTTAGCTTGTAATCAAATATTGCCTCAACAATTTACATCAATTTTGTATCAATTTGACCAGGACTAAGTAGGTTTCTTACGTATCACTACATCTGTACAAAGTTAATAGGGTTTTTATGGATTATACTGGCTTCTCTAACATGTTGTTCTGAGGACAGAGGAAAAGAATGAATTACTACCAGAGGGAGTTTTGCTCAAGTGATCAAATTCCAGTCAGGTCTGCCCACCGGTAATTCTTATCACTGTTACTAATGAATAACAGTGTTTTATTATCCTTACAGTTTTCCCCAAGATCTCAGACAACTCCACATGCATTAGCAGCTTTCTGAAGGGGTGTTATCTTCCCTTCACAGCCAGCACAGCCAAGCACAGAACAGCATGGTGACCCACATCACAACAAGCCAGCAGCAAACTAGAAACTGATATTAGGGTCCCTAAAAGTAGCTGACTGCATTTTAAACACTGGAAAAAGGATGAATGGGGTGGGGGCCCCCACATCTATAAATAGGGATTTAAATTAACTTCTGATTAGACAACAGAGTGTGACCACAATTCTTACCTGTAGGTTTCAATTTCAAGGATGAGGCCAGCTTTCACCTGCAATAGCTCTTGATAGTCCTTCAGGTAATCTGTGATTGATCTGGTCAGGAACTGCTTTTCTTCTTCTAGGGCGTCGATTATCCTCTAAACAGAAATACTGATTTTTAGTTTCAAACTTATGTAAAAATCTGTACACTTGAATACCTAATAACTTAATTTTTTTAATAAAAAAATAACCAGACAGAACAATAAATCAATGTTCCATCACTTCAAAAACAGCCCTACAATCTCCCCATATACAAGCTGAAATACAGCATTGCTGAAGTAGAGTTTTATGCTAAGATTTCATTTTATGCTTTACTAAGCTAGTTAAATATTCAGTAAAGCCCATTCAGATGCCCTGTACAAGTTATCAAGTACACATAACAAGGAAAATACACTCCTTTATAAATGTGACTTAAGTGCGACTCATTTTGTCATTTTAAGACCATAAATTTACATGCTTAAGTCATACTTGAGATCTGGAATTTTGGTGATGTCTTTGCCATGAGAACCTGGCCTATTTGTCCCTATCAGTATTATCAATGCCATAGTCATGTGGGTCCAAATCAGGTTTTGGATCTTAGCATCTGGAGCTATTCACAGCGCCTAGAAGGTGAAGGATGAACCTCCAATGGTTCCTTCAAGACAAGTTTTCTACAACATTTGGACACCTGCTTCAAAGTTCACCCCACTTGGTCCTTACTACTACTCAGAAGATATGTAAGGGACTGCTCATTTTCATCTTGATAACTAAGTATAACTTTGTACATTCGGGGGGGTATATAGGAAGAGTGTAGTTTACATGACACCCACAAATGACTTGAGAGCAGCAGCACTGATAAGGTAACAGGCAAGGCCTGCCCACCTTTCTGCAAGAAGTGTTGCAAATGGAGAAAGGGAGCAGAAAAATACTGAAGTCCAAAATGATCTATATTTGAACATACTCTGAAATACTAAATGGAAGATTAACTACTGAATAACTGTACATGACAGAAAAAGCAAGACTTATGCAACAGAACATTAAGTTTTGATTTAGATCAAGACAACCGACTCTCATGCTTTTGAGAAGAACATCACAGAAAGCAAGTGCTTTAATCGCTGGTGTTACCTCTCACATGGAGGGCTAATTGCCATCTTCCAGAAAATAAGCCCTCCCCTGATAATTGAGAGGAGCTTGTTCAGTATAGACTCAGAAGTAAAAGTATCAGTATTAGCTGTTCAGAGTGGTTCTGAATGGTTTCCTCACTGTTGATAGAATCTACTAACCCAGATCAATCCTCCTCAGCCAGCAGATTGATGCTAACCAAAACGCTACAGATTACACTTTGTTCTGGGGGCTGGGAAGACAGACAGTACATCTCAGCAAAGGTCTGATTCTGTTTTGCTCAAGTCACTCTGCAAAGACACTGAACTGTCATCGACAGAGCAAAATCTCATACATGTGAACAACACTTTGCAATACAAACTGGAAAATCAAGATGATGATAGTCTAGTCTTAAAAAATTCAAAATACATCATTTATATGCAGCAAGTGTTCAGGTATCACAGTATGAGCAACAGCATAAAAATTAAGATACAGCCAGGGACTCCCCAGATTGGTTAATGCCAGTATGATACCCTAGGCAGAAGTAAGGTTTAAGAACTAACAATTTAAAGTGCTGGCATTTCAAATATTAAAAAACCAAACCAAAACAAAACACCCCAAAATGACTGTTGAAGTACAAGTAAAAATAAAGTTTTATAAAGGAAGCTGCCTGTATCTTGTATATGAAATACCCATATCTCTCTGCATAACATGCTCATCTGTGTCTTCATTCTCAGCTTTGTTAAATTACTACACTGATGTTGTCTTTGACATGACAAACCTTGCCTACAGTCTTCAGTGTACCTAAAAGCCTCTTTTTATGGTAGAGGCCAAATCCTATTGAACAATCCAACAGCCTCATCCAGACTGCAGTAGAGGTGAGAGCCTGTATGGTCACACACAGCAGCATGTGGAACCGCTGACATTTAGTGGCTCTGAGGCAACAATTCTGTTCGAGAACTGGCACAATGGAAAATCCCAAGATGAGAAGGGAAGTGCCAGGCCCTGATTTTAAAAGGAAAAGGCTATCAAGCAAGAATGAACAGGGTGTTGACAGAACCAGGACTCAGCAGAATGAGCAAAAGACAAGAAAGACTGGATCTCTATAGGACCAACCCCTAAAGGTGACAAAAGCTTTGATATAAAACATGAAGTGATTCAGGTGTTTGTTGCCTCCCTATTTAAACATAAAGACTAACCTACACATGTGCACACATATGTTAAAAAGAGCTTCCCAATGCACAGGTCTTGCTGCAGTCCCAGAAGAACCTATGCAGGGAATGTGTACACTGGACTACAGTGTGGAGCTCTGAAAGACTGAGGATATTCACACCTATCTAAAGGCATCAGAACGTCAGTCCCTCACCCCCCAAGTTCTTCAGTCTGGGTTTGAAGAGCCACCTAGATTCTACCCATCAGATGTGGAAAGCACTCAGCATCCAAATGTTTGAGTTAATGACTACCATAAGGGGCCACATAACTCAGCCAGTTGCGTAATAGTTCCAAAGGAATTCATTCCAACAGGAACAGACACTGTATAGACTGGATGGCAGTCACTCCTCTAACCTTCCAGGCACTGATGCTTAAACATCATCACACAGAGGTCAATTTATTTTAAATCTTGTTTCCAAGCATGCCAAAAAAGTACATAAACCACTTAGGCAAAGTTCAGGAGATTGCAAGCCATTTTGCAATGGTAAAAAAAACAACAACAACAACAACAACAAAAAAAAAAAAACAAAAACAAAAAAAAAAAAAAAACAAACAAAAACAAACAAACAAAAAAACACACACACAAAAAAAAACAAAACAAAAAAAAAACACAAAACCAAAAACAAACAAACAAAAACAAACAAACAAAAAAAACCCCAAACAAACAAACAAAAACCCCCTTCCATTTTGCAAAAGGTGACAGCTGTCTGCTTCACACAGGACTTTCTTGGAAATATTTGTTTCTTTACCACATCAGTCCTATGCCCCCCAAGCACCAGTGATGTCCTGCTAGAGCTAAGTAACTGAATAGAGGTGATTTTTCTCTCCTTTCAGATGTTCCTTTCCAGGCAGCAGAGGGAAATTTTAGAAGGGCAGCAGGGGGAAAAGAATTGATTTGGTCTGTGCAAGCTTTACCTACTCAGGGAATAAAGATGATACCAGGCTTCAGCCCTCTCCATCTGGTACTATTTACCACTCCCATGCTCATTCAGTGGCTCAGCAGGGGAGGAACTGACACTCTGCACTTAGCTGGCTAGAAACTGGTACACAAAAAATGCACATGACATATTGATATTATATATTCATTTGACAAGATGTTTTCTTCTTCCCTGGAGCTCACAACACTGACACAGGAACTGACCCTAAACCCACCATATTAGTGAAAAATACCTGCCTTGTTTGAAAGCAGCAGGATGAGCCATGACCATTTTTACATAAAAAAAAAATACAGAGCCAGAGCTTTCTCAAATCACCAAGAGTTTTTGCCGAAGTACTCTCACAGCTAAAGTTATGGAAGTAAGAGACCTACTGAGCTCATCCCTTTAGCACCCTGGATCAGTGAAATTTTTCCAAGCAATTGTTTGGAAAAGTGAAATTATAACTCCAAATACCTATTCCTATTTAGCATTCCTGAAAGCTTTAGTGAGGATAAGGACTGTGCAAGAGGCAAAGATGGACATATAAGGCGACTAGAAGATATATGGAAAATATGAATAAATCTAATTGCCATTGCAGCTGCAATCAACAAGAATCACTTGACTTAAATCTGCACATACAGATCATTTCTGTGTGACACTTTACAATAAATAAGCATTGGATAGATGCTCTTTAAAGAGTAGTTAAAAATCCATGCTGAGTGTACTTGCATCAATAAAAAGAGGGAGACAAAAAAGCTTTGATCACAAGAAGACAATAACATGTTAAACAGCTACTTCTACATATTCTGTAATTTTTCTTCTTGGATATGAGCAAAAGGTATTTTCTCATTTACAGCAGACTGGCCACTGGGAAAGGCCTTTCTCATTAGAAACCAAAACATTTTAAATAAGTTTATAACTTCTGAATGGCTTCTTATGATATAATTTTCACCAGAATTTGAGTATTATCTAGATATATATTCCAAGATAAGTCAGCTCACATGTTTTCAGATTGGCTATAAAACCACTTCTTCCTTCTACTTGTATTACTAAGATCTGAGACTATTCCTGTAAAATCCAAAGCACGCCAAATACTTGTGCAAGTAAACCAGAAGTCTGTTATGTTGGTACCAAAATAACAATCCTTTTTTGGAGTATTGGATGAGGACAATTCAAGGGTGTGCACTGACTTTGATTATCTGATTTCTACAATGGGTTGCTCTGTCACCTCTTGCTTTTCTGAATAAAATTCTTTTAAAATACAACCAGAGACCCAGACAATACTCTGGTATAAAACCACCTTGCTGAGTAAAGAGAATCAGGTATGGGAACAGAACCATTCTAACTGGCTTTAGAAGAAAAACACGGCATGGATAGTGAGCTCTACAAAATGCTCTTATTAAAATAACACCATGTTCAAAGGTTACCAATTTGAGCAATGGTGATGGAAGAGGAACAAAATTTTCACTACAAGTCCCTAATAACAAAGACAGCAAGGAGTTTACAATAATTTGTAAATCATACTTCAATTACTAGTAGGTTTATGTACATTTATACAAACTTATACACCTTTAAGAACAGGGAAAACATGATGAGGGTTGTTTTGGGTTTTTTTTCCTTTACGTTTTCATTTGGCTTGGACTGATGGAGAGAGTCAATTAATGACAGATTTACATATAACATCACCTTCTAAAGCTTTGGAAATGTTTGGAAATACATGTTTGGAAAATCAACTGTCCTGTCAAAAGTGAAAAGAAAATATTTATTGAAAAGTTAAAAGCCTTTCTGATTACTTCTTACATACCTAATCTGCCTCAGCTCACAGCATCTGCAAACTATGCAACTTGCAAACAATCTAGCAAGGTACAAAAGCCAGACACACACACACAGAGCAACAGGTCCCAGTCCTTTCCCAGCTGCCAGCACCTCCATAATCTATCTCGGCTGTTGGACACAAAGCCATCATTAGCACACGGGGTTCAGACAAACACCAAGCTCCAGCAGTGTGTTAATAAAAGGTCTAACAATGAACAAAAGAAATGTTGCCCTCGGGAAATCGATCGATGCTCTGGATGATCTAATATGTGCTCTCCACTCTAGATGTGATGAACTGATATTTTTGCTGTTCCGGCAGCTGCCGATCTGTTCACACGCACAGGGCCATTATACATCGTTAGACCAAACGTTATTCTGACAGCAAGCAAATTCTCAGCTACAGATGCTATAACCCTCTGTTTAACAACACCAAACATCTGCCTCGACCAGATACCAGTCATCTACATCGTTAGAGTTAAAAAAATTCCCACTCTGCTCACTGCCTGTGGCACAGCAAGGACTCTTCCCACCTTTAGACAACTCAGAAGTTTCCCTAACTCACTGAAGCCCATTATCTTTCCTCTAGGCTCAGGGTGCACAGGAGCACATGTAAAGTGGGAAGAAAATTCAGATCATTTCTCCAATTGTGAGAGGTCAACCATGAGTCTCAGGCTAGAGGGGAAGCTTCATGTCCCACCACACAGGGACTGCTCCATGGGCTCATGCCAGCCCGAGCAGCTCCTGGCAAGCCCACGCGCCAGCTCCACACTCTTGGGTACTTGGGGAATGGACCACCTGTCAGCAGGAAGATGTCCTCAGGGTCATCATCTCCCTTTTGATCCCCACCTTTCACACCCACCTCTCCCCAAATGGAACGGGTACTCCCTGCTCCACCCAGAGAAGGGCTCAGCAGCAACAAGCTTTTGCTGGGCCACCTCCTCTTGCAGCCCGGGGAAATCCTACTGCAGGGAAGCAAAGTGAGACAAGGAAGCTCTGACCCATGCCGAGTCATAGGGAGCCTCCAGAGGGGTTTAGGCATTCTCCCGCAGCAGAAGGAGCTGATGGGAGTTTGTCTGCGGGAGCAGAGTGACAGGGTCATTGGAAATCGCGCTCACATCCCACGATGGACAAGAACTGAAGGGGGAAAAAGCAAGTGGGAAGGCGAAAGGAGACTCAGTGGAGCTCCAAAACAAGCACTGGTGTGTGGGAAGCCAGAGACACGACTGGAAAGTCCCATCGAAAAGGGCCGGGAGTGGCCCAGGACCAGCGGACCACCGGCCGAGGCCAGACCCGACGCGGCGGCGGGGCCCCGCCACGCACCTGGTACTCCTCCACCTCGGCGCCGTGGCGGTCCTGCAAGGCGAGCAGCTCCTGCTCCAGCCGCTCCCGAAGCCCGCACAGCTCCCGGCCCTGGCGCTGGAGGTCCTCTAGGTGCTGGCGGCACTGCCGGCTCTCCTCCCGCAGGAGCTCCAGGTTCTCCCGGCTCCGCTGCGCCTCCTGCTCCTGCAGCACCTGGAGCTGCTCCTGGTACCTTAGCAGGGTCTCCCGGCAGCTCTCACTGAGCAGCAACTCGTAGGTCTCCTCCAGCTCCTCCAGGCTCAGCCCGGACAGAGGGGGCGGCAAGGCGGCCAGGTCCATCCTCAGCCTCCGAATCTCCACCGCCTCCCGCCGCTGCCGCTCCGCCAGGTGCCCGTGCTCGGCCCGCAGCTGCAGCAGCAGGTCTTCCAGAGCGACGCACTCTCCCCGCAGCCGCTCCAGCAGCTTCTGCTGCCCGGCCAGCTCGGGCTCCAGCCGGCGCCGCATCGCCAGCACCTCGGCGCCCAGCAGCTGCAGCTGCTCCAGCTCTCGCCGCAGCCCGTCCCGCTCCAGCTCCGCTTCCAGCTTCGCCCGACTCAGCTCCTCCAGCTGCATCCGCAGCCAGGCCAGCTCCTGCTCGGGCACCCGCAGCCCGATCAGCTCCTGCTCCCGCAGCTCCGCCAGCTCCCGCGCCAGAAAGCGGTTTTCCTCCTCCAGCTCCCGCACGCGGGACACAAAGACCCGCAGCCGGGAGTTGAGCTCCTGAAGCTCCCTCTTCTCGTCCCATCCCGCTTCCCAGCGCCGCCACATCTTGCCCGGGACAGCGAGGTCGGAGCCGCAGTAGGCCCCGAGCTACCGGCGCTGCGCAGCTACCGCCTGAGCGCGGGACTCTGCGCGCCTCCGCCGCCGGCCCGGCCCCGACAGGTCCCGCCCCGTCCCGACAGGCCACGCCCCGTCCGACAGGCCACGCCCCTGCCCCCGCGCCGCTGCCCTGCGGCGCCCCCTACCGGCCTCATGACGCCTCCCGCCAAGCGGCCTCGACGGGGAAGCCAGAGCCCCGCTTAGGGAGCGGAGCCCCGCGTAGGGAGCGGAGCCCTGCTTAGAATCACAGAACTACAGACCGTCCCAAGTCGGAAGGGACCCAGGAGGGTCATCGAGACCAACTCCCAGAAATCCCGGGGAGAAAAACGTGACCTGATAGCACGTTATTCGAGAAATACTGTGCTATATAACAAAGACTTACGAGTAAACAAGAAGCGGCATAACTTTCGCACGTGCAGGGTGACGTGGCTGTATTTTGACTTCTGAGTACTTGCTCCAGGCTTTTTATGTTTTCATTTAATTCCTTGAGAGATGCACCCCCAGGTTACCTGCAGAGACAACTGCAGTGTGCTGTGCCTCGAGTGCTACGAGCATGAGAATAAAAAGCTGTGGCCATTGCGAGACAAATCTTGGCCCTTCTGAAACAGGTGTCAAAACCTCTACAGCACCCCTCTTGCAACACCCCTTCTAAGGCATCCTCACCCTCCCCTCCCGTGTGCGGGGCTGTACCCGCTGAGGCTCAGCCTGCAGCTCCACCACTGTGCCCTGGGAGCTCAATTCCACAGGAGGTATTTATGCAGTTTCTGATCCATCGGCTGCTGTTACTGTACTGTGGCTGGGCTTAAGTTAATATAAAGTGTCAAATGCCATTTTAGAACGCCACTTTGAAGTTGAGGACGCCACTGAAATGCCTCCAATTTTGAGCTTGTGTCACAACTCATTTGCACAACAGAAAAGCATCCCTCCTGGGCTTAGCGCACGGCTGAAGTGCCTGCAGCCAGTGTGTCCCAGTGCCCGCTTCTCCTCTGCCTTATTTTGCACCATATATGGGCTGGATCCAGAGAAGTCTTTTCATTGACTGCACTGAAACTGGCTCTGCATGAGCTGCTCAGCAAGGAGGCAGTGAAGCATCACACCCTGTATTATCTACCAAATTAGACAAAAAGATGAGGAATGACTCATTTCAACCTTTTTCATCTCCCCAGGCATCTTTTCTCTCCCTCTCTTTCTCTCACACATACACACATTTAAATTTCACCCAGTGCTGCAACAGAGTTTTGTAGAGATTTGCTGCTTCATGAAAGGCAGCACAGCTCCCATCTCTGCTTTTACTCCTCAGGACCACTTCCAACCAAAGCTCACACAGGGAAAAGGCCGGAATTTGGCACAAGCCCTGCAAGGCTGGGCACAGCTCTACTGCACCAACCTGCTCTGGGCACTGCACCCCTTCTCTGCTCTGTCCTGATGCCTTCCACCTCAGGGCTGCATCTCTCTGCTGTCAGAAAGGCCAAATTTGGGCTGCTGCTTTGCTGAGTAAGTTTCCCTCTAGTCTCAATACAGCCTCCAGGATTTGAGCCCAACCAACACAGATAAATCATTGGCTTTGACCTAAGTCAGCCAATTTAGCCTTGGCAGATTTGCTCCATCAGAGGTCACTGAGAAGCTGCGATTTACTAAAGACACTTGCTTTTTCTTGGCTTTGTGGTCAAAATCAAGTCCCTCAGTGACACTCTAACACCTGCTGTTCTTTTATGAGGGAAACCACTATGCTTCTGGGAAGAGGTAAGTTCCTGTGGTTTATGAGGCTTTTTCTACCTCTGATGTCACTGTTATCCTAAAAACCCCAAGTAAAGAGCGCACTGACAGCCAGCGGTCTGCACAGAGCTGCATCGGCAGGAGCAATGCGGCTGCTTCAAACGAGCTTTCTGGGCTTTGCTGTGGTTGTCCTGCCAAATGCCCAGCTAGCAGTTGCTTCTCTTTTCTTCCTGACAATTTGACTATTTTTTCTTCTGCAACCGTATTCGTAATTTTTTATGACTTCATTGTCAAAAACACAATAGATACTGAACTTTCGCTTTTATCTCTCTTGACAAAACACCATAAACCTTTCTCTAGATGCTGGATGGCTTTCCAGGCTGAGGGATCTAGACGTCCATCAAATTTATACATGCTGATGTCTGCTAAACAGCCTGTAGTTAATTCCTGGGCCTAGACCTGCAACTGGGCAAAGAATTTGTGGTTTGTGTTTTGTGTTTGAGGCAATGCCAGAAACTGGCAAAGTCTAGGCAGCCATTTTTGAAACTGATCTTGAAGTTTTATTAGCTGGGTTCCAACACTCAGGAGTCCATAGAGAATCCCTTGACCAATGCAGTTATGTGGAGCTCTGAAATGCAAATGAGACATTGGAATTCTTTTCCCTGAAGAATTTAGTGAACTGATTTGCACCTGCAGAAAAAGGGAGAGAAACCTGATGCACTCTGCCAATGATGGGCAAATGAAAAACACCCAGATGCTTCTGCTGCCATGGTTATTTCTTTCTCTTTGTAGGAAGAAGTGCGATGCAGCCACAACTTTGTGCCACTGCTGACACTGAAGACAGCTGCAGGAGAGCCTGACAGAAGTGAAGCAGCAGATCTTCAGCACAAGTGAGACAAGCGATGGTGTGGAACATCCTTCTTCCCAAGGTAAATCCCTAGTGCCAGGGACCTCATCCTGCCCCTTGGAAGTCAGCTGTAACACACAGGCAATAGTAGCAGAGATCTGGGGAGGGAGAGGGCAGGGGGAATTACAATCTCCATTGACACTTCGGTGATAGCAGAGGCAAATCGGGTCTCTGTGGTCTCTTCAGCTTCAGTGAAAGGTCTTGTGCTTTTGAGAGGCTCATTGTCAGCATCCTACAAACCACAAAGTGTCACCCTGGTAACTCTTAATCCTGCTTCAGCACCGTTTGTTCTACATGCTCTCTCATCTGTGGAGTTTAAAGGATGTAGCTGTCACTAGGGAAATATTCTGATTCCGACATTCTTGAGATAGATTGACAAAAAGAAAACATGGTTTATTAAAATGGTGCAGGATGTTGTGATTCCTATCTATATGGGAATTTCAAACACATTTGTTTGCAGGCAGTTCCTGCAACTAGATCAATGTAGGAATATCGCCCCATGCTGGTGGGGAAGGAGCATGAAGTGCAGTATTTCCCACCTTCACCTTTTGGCTTTCGTGGCTACCCTGCATTTATAATAGAGATAATAAAGCAAACACCAGCCATTTACTGGTTTAAAGCATATCAGATACTTCCCCAATACTGGGGAAAGATGGACTTCAGCTCTCTGCATCCCCTTTGCTGGGCTCTACAAAGATTGGAAACCCTCAAAAACTGGCTAAAGTGTCACCAGGGGATGGGATGTTTCTCTGTAGGCTAGACCTGAGGATCTTTGCTTCCAAACCAGGGGGGATGCTTTGCCACTCCCACAATCCCCGCAGGGTCTTCACTGTCCTCACTGACTGCAGCAGGAATTTCAATGATTATGAATTTCTTCTCCAAGAGGTAGCTAGGAAGATCAATTTGCTGTATGCCATCCTGTCATATTTGCATCCCTTTGGATAAATCTTTGCAGATATAAAACCTGAAAGTGATGGTCTATCTGCAAAGGCATTTGTGCTGTCCTTACATGCCACAGCCCCCAAGAATGAGCACCTTCCTTCTCTGACCTTTGGACCTTAGAAGCATGAGCAGTAACCTAGTTTCCTTTTCAAAAAGCCTTTGAAACCAAGAACCTTATTTGACATCGTTCAGAAATGCCTTTTATTAGAAACTGTACGAAATATTTATGTCAAAGAATTCAAGGGTTCTGATTAAGGAATTTTTGTGGCCTCTATCAAGGTGACTTTTATTCTTTTCCGTGAGCAGTTTAATCGCTGCTGTTTGCAGGTTCTTTTTTCTGACAAGCACTTGCAAAAGTGGTGGCCACCTCTAGATGGTGTGTTTTACTCAGGAGAACTTTATGCCTAGGCCTTTACATAACTTTTACTCACTTGTCTGAGGTTACAAATACTCTCCAACCAAACCACACATATTTTACTATTTCCTTGTTTACTTAACATGAGGATCTAGCTGCAGTGTAATGCAAAAATGATAAAAATATATTACTTAGATGCTTCAAAAAGGTGTATTTTATGGCACGCTTGGTTGAACATGTGAGGATCTACCATGTACCATATCTATTACGTGACTGGCAGCATTGCATGTCTTCTGGGTTCATTCTTGTTCTAAGTGAATTAAAACAGAATCTCGTTTTTTATCTAATACAATGCCTCTGCTCTTATGCTTGAATGTAAAGAAAGAGGGAAGGGACAAAGATGGGTAATAGCACAAGGCTAAAATGGTGGTGGTGTTGCAGTAACTTAACTCCATCCACAGTGTTTATACTTTTCTCTGGACAGCATAGGATGGAACTATGAAGCTTTGGAGGAAAACAAAATAAAAATTCAGCAAGTATGTAACATTCACACAAACTTCTGAAGCATTTAGAGAGCTGTAGGTTGCTTGGGCAGATGATTCCTGACTGTTTTGGGATGGTTCTGTGGCGCCGTTTTAATTAAGATTTAACACCTTTCTGTGAGTCACATTAAGTGACCCTGACATGGTCTTCATGTCCCAAGTCCCTTTCAGGACATCACAGCTGCTCTGAATTCATTGCATGACAGTTCAGGACAGACAATGAAGGAGATGACTATCAGATCTATGTCATGGAGGACGATCACAATGCCCCAAAGTCTGAATCTGCATTTTAGCAGACACAACTCTTACCGTGATGGTAAAAGGATGGCAGGTAGAGGTTTGTTTTGCTGTGTTAAGTGCAGCAACTAGGAAGGTACATGTGTGTAGGGCTGTGCTGGGCTGTACTACAGACCTTGTAGTTTGCTCTGTGGAAATGTCTTGGAAGAATCAAAATCAGATCTATCATGGGACTTGTGATTTTATTTTTTACCTGTTTTTTCACAGCCTGGAGGAAAAGTGTACAGATGTCTGAGAGGAATGAGCAGAAGAACAGCTTATGTTATTCTTTTTTGATTCTCTAATATTTAATTCTCTAATACCCTGGAATACCCAGGAGTATAAGTAAGTGATATGCCCTGGTTAACCAAATAGCCAAGATACAGTTTGTGACTTATTCAAAATAGAGAATGGTTTCCTTCTGAATGCCACCATTTCCCTGCTTGAGGGAACAACACGAGATAATTCAACCCCCCAGTTTTGGTCACTTTAGAAAAGCAATGAGGAGGACATAGGGAATTGATATCACTAGTTTGGGGCTGGGGATAAGGGCCATTTTGGTTTGCTGCTTTTAGTTTTGGTGGGTTTTGTTTGATTTTTTTTTTTTAAGAGATCAAAAGAGCATGTAGTTGTCTTCACTGTTCTTGGGCATAGGAATGGTGCAGTTAACTAGAAACAGAAAAGAAAAAAAACATGCTTGTGTTGTCCAGCTGAAAAATACAGAAAGCAATCAAATTGCATAAGTCATAAAAAGAAATTACATTTAAAAAATCTACCAGGCTTTCTTAAGCTAAAATGTTCTTCATAACACAGGTAAGGAAATTTCTCATGCCAGCTTCAATGGGTCCAAGATTTTCTCCATGATTTCTAACCTGAAATTGCTGCTTTTAGAAGTTTTTAAAAAAAAAAAGGCCTTGTACAGAATCAACTTTTCCAGTGCATTATGAGTAATATCTACTGCTTTTATTTTACATCTCAGCTCAGCAATAGAACTTTCTTGTAAATAAGTGTTATTTCCACTAAAAGGCTATTACAAAGTTATCTTTGATGCTGAGGCTACAGTCTCGGTTCCCAAGTGTAAAAAAACACTTTAGGATATAAACAGCTTTGTTACATCTGCTTAAATACCTTGTTTTCTCCCGAAGAAGCCTGGGGAGGAGTGAGGGTGCAACCTGGGTTGCTTCGCTGCAGTATGAGACATTTCACGCTCCACTGGCAGGTCCCTGACAAAAGGCCACCAGACAGGAATTAGGCTTTCATGTGGTTATTGCAGGGTGTTGCTAAAGGGTTTCATTTACCTTTTTACTAGGAGATTTTTCCTTCCAATTGCTGAAAGGCCCATAAATGCCACCAGAAGTACCTCTCCTGTCAAGCCCCTCTCTGGTTTTGCTTGATGTGACCAGGCCTGAGCAGCCATATGGTTATTACTGGGTCCTGAGTTAATGTGATGTTCTCTTTCATTGCTTTCAAATGCTGGAGGTGGGTGTTGAGATTCATTCTTCCATGGCTTGGCTTTTTTCTCTTTTTTTTTCTGATTTATATCCCCCAGTTTTGGTGTGGATGATGGACATTCCTTGCTGCGATGCAGGAGGAGCTGTGTGGAAAAAACAGCACTCAGAGCCTTCTCTGTCCACCTCCCCCTTCTTCTTGGCTTCCTGGTCTTCTTCAGCCTCCCACTCTCTGCTGCCCCTTCCAGCCTCCCCCTCTTTTGGACCTCCTGTTCACCCTCTTTGGAACCCCAGTCCCTCCTGGCCTCTAACTCTTTTGCAGCCCCTCTTGCTTCCAGGCCTCAGATTAATTTTTGGCTTCCCACCCCTTTTCGGCCTCCTGTCCCACGTACCCCACCCCCTTTTCTGTCCTCTCCCCCCACTATTCAGCCTCCCACCTACCACCAGGCTCCAACCTCTTCTCTACCTCCCAACCCTTCCTAAACTACCATCTTCTTTTTCAGCCTGCTGCCCCCATTTTTTGGCTGGCCACCCCTCTCCCAGCTTCTCATCCCTTCTCATACTCCCACTCCTTTCTGAACCTCCCATCCAAAAATGGCCTCCCTCTTTTCAATCTGCCACCCTGGTTTTTTTTGCTTGCAACCCTGTTATCAGCCTGGCACCCCTATTTTAGCCCTCACCCCTTTTTAGCCTTCTACACTTCTTTGTCCTCCAACCTCCTCCTGGCCTCTCACCTCTGTTTTGGCTGCCCCTGTTCAGGATGTTGCGAAGGGCAGCACTGCAGCTGGGCTAGTTTAGATTCTGGAAAACACACCTGAGAGGCTGTTGATCACATTTTTTAACAGCAGGTTGTTTGCAAGGAAACTGCTGAGAGCGTTTGCACTCGGAATTTAATCAGACCCAAAATATTCAGAAAAGCCTCAGCAACAGCGCTCTTCTCGTCTGTCAGCCACACATCTGTGCAGGAGAACGAAGGGAGAAGTAGTAGATCTGCTCATGTAGATACAGCACCTCTGACATTAGCCTTATCAACTTGTTTCCCTATGTCCCTTCAATCTTTTGGTCATAGCTTTGCATCAACTGTGATTGTTTTTTAAGATTAAAAGCCCTCCTGCTCTTGGGAGAGGGTGGTCCCTCCCACATCGGTGGTCCTACCTCACCTAGAGCGGTGGCACAGGGCAAGGAGAGCCCAGTAAGGGCAGTTTGCAGGGGCCAGGCTTGTCTCTCGTCCCCTCTTAGCCTTGGTAACTTGGGTTAAACCTTCAAAATGGATGTTTTCAGCACACATGTTGATGCAACATCTTCTCCTCCAGACAGTCCACACTCCATTCAGCCTTTGTATTGTCCTGGATGGGAAAACACTGGCCATTTTCACGTAGAAGACATGTTTGAAGTTTCTTCATGCACAAAAAAATGCATTTTCCAAGCCATGCAATTGTTGTCAGCTTTCTAAAAAGCAGGGGTGGGATGGACCATCTCAGATCCACCCCAGCTTATCTCAGATTTCTAGAAAGTTCAAGCAATTAGACTTGCAGAACAGATCTTAATGCTTCTCCTCCAATGCCCTTAACTATTTTAACTGTCAGCTAAGGGAGGTGAGTTTAATTTGTTATTCCAGCAATACTGACCGTTAACCTTGGAACCTCATTTAGGACAATATTTAATCACAAGCTTAAAAAGCCTTGCAAGGAGTTGTTTTTGTAAATGATCATCTGAGCCATTTCTCCCACTCAAGGCCTTGGGAGTTAACAACAGGATCATCTGCAAGACAGTTATTGTGGAGATCAATTCCAGAATACAAATAGCTCAATAATTTATAACAGACCCCCACCATTAAATCATACTGTGCTATTTTTATTGATCTTAGTGATTATGATGTGTGATACTCTAATTTCTAATCTATTTGGCCTTTTCACTTACTTGCTGGTGCTCCTTAGATTTAGCTCTGGTTTGGTACTGGAAAGCCCATGAATCAGGCTGGACCTACCATTTTAATTATTATTCCAATTTTCTGGACAAAACAAATCTGAATTAAGAACTAACATTGAGCCCTATCAGAGTGATAAATTCTTGTTGTTCAGAGGAAGCAGAGGACCATGCAATTATTTTGTCTTTTTAGGTTTCAGAGTCCCAGTTTTTGCCCTGGAACCATTTTCTCCCATATTAAGTCTGTCCTGGAGAGAAAAGTCACCTGGCCCTTACCTCACCTTTGTTAGCAACACTGGAGCACAGTTACACCTGGTTTCTGCTCAGGGATGTTCTATAACCAGAGCTCTCAACAAACCTCTTCCCTGGAGACCAGCCTGAGCTTTGCAGGTAAAGGCTGCAGTGTTACGGCTGAAGGGTGCAGAACTGGAAACCTAGAAACTCAGCCCTGCTTGCAGCGGACGTGAGGACAAGCAGAGCAGTTGGCTCTGGACAGACAGCTGGAAAGGGGAGAGGCATGAAGATATTGTGATTTTTGGGTGTAGATGCAGTTGCCTCCACAGCCTGAGGGCATCTGCATCCTTAGTCATGCAGCCAAGGTAGTTTGTGCAGGGAATTTGGTTGCTGTATTTCCCTGTGTTAGAGTTCCTGTCAGGTTTTCCTTGCTAGACAATGTCAAAACGAGACAGGCGTGGGGTGAAAGTCCTCAAAGAAGCGTGTGAGGTGGTGCCAGAGGTTTCGCAGGTGACACGTTATTTCTGAGCGAGAGCGGAGGTGGTGTGGGGAAGGGCGTTGTGCTGTGCTGCCTCGGATGAGTTGAGAAAACAAGGTCATTAGGGATGCCGCGTGGCTGGTGCTAGAGCAGAGCTGTGTGTGGTGCAGCATGAGGGAGGATTTCAAGCTAAGGTGCAAGCACAGCTCCTCATCCTCTCCCTGGACTTTCTTGTTCTTACAAATTAAGAATCTTCATGCAAACTGTCATTTTTCAGAGGAATCAGATCAGGTGCTTGCTCAGAAGGATTCAATGGTTTGGTGTTTGGACATCTTTCAGCAAAAGAGAGGGTTATACTAATGTGTTCCTCACCAGAAAAATCTTCTCCTAGACAGACTTCCTCACGCCGTCCCCAGACTCCCATCTCCCACCAGGCAAGCACTGTGCTCCTGCTCCCTTGGCATTTTGGAGGGGTGGGCTGATCCCCACCGCTGGTAGTGGAGAGGGCTGCGCTTCAGTCCCCATGGAAACAATTTGGAGAGTTTTTTGAGCTTGTGTAGCGTTGCTGTGCTGTGTTTCACCTCCCTTTTCTCTTCCATCGGGAGGACTGCAAAGCTTTAATTCATTAATGTTTGAAAAGCACTTTGAGGTCCTTGAAGAAGGTGCTACACAGGAGAAAAGTGTTATTACCTCAGATTAACTGTTTCTGTTTTGCCCTGGAGTCACAGCTTGTTCACTATGCTCAGTGGAAGCCAGAATAAGGGAGCGAGGTCTTCTTGTAATGATGGCCTCCTGGAGAGCACTTCTGCCAGCTTGTCCATACTGCAGAAAGTCACCTCGACACCAACAGAAAGTCTCAGGGAAACTTCTGTGACAGCAGTCAGACAGGGAATACAATCTGGAAAGCTCAATAGTCTGATTTACGCAGGCAAAATGGAGGGAATTCATAAGAAGGAATGGCACCTCATGGTTCCTGTGCTCTGGTGCATATCTAGACATAGCAGTCAGCAGGACAGAGTGGGTGAGAGCTCACAGCATTCAGCACAGCAGGAGAACTGGGGATCCACCTCTGCCTTGAATGTGAGGGTCATCCCCTAAAAGCTGCTAGAAGACACTATTTACTGCTATTAAAATGTCCATCCACTCCAGCAGTGTATATCCACTTAATCCAGTTGCAATTAGGATGCCAGCATCTGCTCCTGGCTGCAGTGGTGTGAGTGCAGAGCTCTCTGCTAGAGCTTGGAGCAGAATGCACCCCGATGCTGTGGTGCAGTAATACCACATACTTGTCTGTAATTCAGGAATGTAATGTGCTATGGCCTAAGGGATTTTACATTTCTATTCCCGACCAAATGTCTCAGCACCTTTCAGATACCTGCTGCTCTCCAGCCCCACCTATAAACTCCTGCTAAACCCATTTGCATTTGGGAATCACTGCAGAGCTCTGGGTGCTTCTGCATCTATGGGATGAGATCCGGTTTTCCAAACCCTGGCTCCTCTGTCTGCTCTTCTGTATGGGAGAGCCTATAGAGTGTGTCCCCTGCAAAATCCTTTCCAGGTTCTAGACACGTTGACCTTGCCAAATCTGGAAGACAAGCCTGCAGCTACTGACTAGGATGTTGTCTGGGGTGTCCTTTTCCTTCTCTCCTTCAATTCTGGGATTTTTGGGGGTAGGGAGGTGGTGTTTGGGGTTTTTTGAATTAAATTTTTCTTTTCTCTTTAATTAATTATGGGTGGGTTTTGTTGGTTTTTTTTGTTTGTTTGCTTGTTTGGGGTTTTGTTCTTTGTTTTTGTTTTTTGTTTGTTTGGATGTTTTGATTTTGATTTTGTTTTTGTTTTGGTTGTTGTTGTTGTTGTTTTCCCCCAGAAACTAAACACAAGCTGAATCTGTACTGCCTGCCTTGTTATGGGTACAGTAAGCTGGGACCACATGCCCCATCTCTGCTTTTAGTTCCAGCAACAATTACAAAAGCCAGTTTTAAACTGTTTTTGTTGTTGTTGTTGTTGTTGTTTGGGTTGGGTTTTTTTTAACATTTAAAACAAATCTTTTTCCATACATGTTTTCTCCACTTTGGTGTGATCAGCTGAAAACAAAGATGAAAAAAAAAGATGAAGGGATCAATACCTATCAGTCAGGTCCTTATCCAAGGCTGCCCAAACCTTGGGCAAGGGAGAGATAATGGGATGCAGCAGGGTGAGCACAGCCAGGAGGGGCTCTTTCTGTCACAACAGTCTTAAGTCAGCTTGAGTCACCTGCGAGCACATCCTCACCATCCTCCTCTTCCCTGGAGATGCCCGGTCCCCTTCCAGTCTCTCCCCTTGCTCCTCCACAGCATGCATTAGGATGTACCTTCTGTCCATCTTGTCCTAGGTTCCCCTTGCCCCTTCTCTACATCCTCTCACTGCTCTTGTTGTGATTCATTAATGCTTCACAGATACCAGTGAATGGAAAAAACCTAACCAAACATCAGGTTGTGCTGCTCTGTACATTTTCTATAGTGACTCACAAGTCTGACCAGATAACTCCCCTTCCCTCTCACTTAGTCACTCTCTCCCTCCCAGATAGGTTTGTCTGACTCCTCGTTTCACTCCCAGTTTATTATTACTCTGTTTTCTTTGCCGTTCCCTTTCCAGCCCGTGCTCTATGGCAGAGCTTCGGGATGCGAAGTTCTCTCTTGTTGACCCATCACACACAATGAAGAGCAAAGAAAAATACTGACTGCAGCAACTTTGCTTATGGAGAAACCATAAAGCAGAACTGCACTCCCACCCCCCGGCCCCTCCTCGCCTTTCTCCGCTTGGGCTACGCACAAATTACTTTGTCATTGTGGCGAAACAAATAAGGCTTCATTATCATGACCATCCTGATGGGAGTAAACAAGTTTATTTACACTTGAGCACTGCTGAAGAATAAAGTCATAGAGAAAAGTTCAGGGTAGGTGGCCTGTCTTTGTCATTAGGGACAGCTTACACAAAATCACTGCCCGCTCCGCCAGACAGGCTGCTATTCAGGCAGGCCCGGGTTAATGAAAGTACGGTGTGTGCTTGTTAAAAGGAGGACTACAACACTTGTAATCCTGGGTGGTCACATTTTTATTTAATGATACGTATCTTTCCTTTCTCCAGAGTTTGCTTGTAACCCTTTGCCTCCCACTCGCCGGTCCCTATGCAATGACTAATTATGACTCGCCAAGTAAAATCTGGTACCAGGTTCACGACGAGCTAAACCCACTTAGCAAGTGATTTTTATTTTAAAATAATCTTTTTATGAACAGCCTTGAGATTCTGACAAAGTAAGATCATCTCAAAACATGAAGAGCCCCACATATTTAATGACTGGAGCTGGAATAATAATAGAAGGACAATTGCAAACAAACTTGTTGGAAGAAAGAGCTGCAAAACAGAACTGCTTCCTTTCTTTCAAGGCCTTCGTGTGCCCCCAGTAATAAATCTGTTGGGACAAGGATACTTCAAAGCCAGAGGTTGAACTCTGCTCTCGCTTGTGCAAGTCCCACAACTCCTGTCAATGGAATTTCATCCAGGCAGGAGGTTCAGACCTGCTGTTCTTCTCTCACAAATGCAATGAAAGCCAAAGCCAGCCATGATGGGGAAAAATACCTATTTATCTATGACATGACCTTGCTGAAAGTGCTGGGTACAATCATGCTGCATTAAAAAACCTCCTGACATTTCCCAGCTTTCCTGCTCTTTCTTACAACTAACCAGTCTGAAGTGCTCACTCCTGGATCACGGGGAAGTTCATGCTCAAATATACTTTTTCTTTGCATCTACTGGGTGTGTTGAAGAGCCACAGGGAACAATGTGAATGCAAAAAAGGCAGAATTCGCCATTGTTTGCCCAATATTTTCACCTGCCTGTTGCAGTCTGTAACTTTTTTTCTGTGGTCACCCATGGAGAAGTTTCTCTGCCTGACTACCATCACCCTTCTCTCCCTACAGCCATTTTTGAACTTCACAATCACTTTTGGCAGAGAAGCAGAGATGTGAAGACACTACATTTCTCCAGGTTTTACAAAACCCACCACTGTGTGAAAAGCTGATGCTCCAGTACCTGAGAATTATCACCTGTCACTTAGGTATCTTATTCACAAACATTTTCCGATGGCATTTAGGAATGTAAAAATCCACATTACAAGCAAGGAATGGGGAAGATTCCCTCTCCACTTAGACTTTGCATCTGCTAATCACCCCCATGTGTTTAGGACAGGGAGACCACAAAACTTCAGGCAAAGCTTTATGCAGTGGCATGATGTTACTCGGCTGCAACCCATCCCCAGTCAGGGAAGACCTTCTCACAATGGCTCCTGCCCTGCTGTCACCTTGTGCTCCCCTCACCCAGGAGGGGCCAAAAACCTCAGTCACCACATCCCCATCTGAAGCCTGGGGCAGCACTCGAGCCAGAAGAGCTGCTGCTGATACAGAGAGAGGAACAATACGAACGTGTCACTGCCTGCCCTGGTGCTCCCAGCGCTCTCTGGCCCTATTTTAACCTCTGCTTCAAGGTATATTTATTATTCTGGAGGAAACAGCCCATTGGCTCCATGAGTTATGATAAGAGGGTGAATGATGGACTTTCAAACTTGGGGCAGCCTGAGCCTGCACATATTTCAGGTTCATCAAGGAAAACTCAGGTAGCTAAAGGTATAATTCAGTACTGTTGACACAGATCTGTGGGAATTAACTTCAGCAAAACTCCCAAAGCTCCTGGGAGAAGGCTGCACAGGAACCAAGCTGAGAGACCACCAGACACTGTCAGGGAGCTTGGCAACAGCCACAGGGCAAGCTGCCCTCCTAGGGAAGTGACCAACAGCCTCCTTCCCTTATGCTGCACAAAACAACAGATGGAAATGGCTTTTATATTTTTCTTCAAAGCTAAATACATTCTAAAAAGCACAGGAACACTGGCAGCAATTAGCATCACTGAGGGGTTGTTGGAGCGGTGAGACTGTGCCTTTGGCTCTAGACCTCCAAGGTGCCAAGGAGGTGAGGGAAACCTGCCCAGGGTGCCTGCACTGCACACAACAACAGCTCTCTGCACACCTCACCCCCAATCTACACGTACAAACCTGGAGTGCAAAGGCACGTGCGCATTAGTCGGGGGAAAAGTCTGCATAAATAAGGAGAGCAGGTGAAGCACCGCAGCAGGAGGGTGAACGGAAGCATTGCCGAGGCTGCAGGTGACAAACAGGGCAGAGTGCTGCCTCTGAAGTAGAGGATACAGATGTATTTATTAAATAAATATGCTAAGATAATAGGCAATGCTGAAACGATGTGCATAACTAATACTCTTTGCTTGAAAAATCATTAACCTCTCCAAGAGCTTTACACGTATGAGCAAGCAGCCCACAGAGCCCTGCTGCTTTTCCCTGCAGGAGGCAAACCCAGATACAGAGAGCGAAGGATCCCATTTCCAAATGATGTCCCTGAATTTGGGAGCCCAGGATGAGCTCCTCTAAACTAAAAAAAATGCTTTAAAAAAAAGAGATGAGAATGAGAAGGGTTTTAATGTAGAGTGATGGGAACTGTGCCTCTGTACACACAGCAGGAATTAATTCAGGTGAAGAAAATTCAAAGTGAATACATGAACCTCTCACCTTACTGACTGCTTTATGCTCAGAGGCAGAAACGAACCCAAGCAGGCATCCAGGAACAGCCGAGGCCTCCCCTGAGCTCTGCAGTCACTAAAGACAACTCTGGGTATTTTCCTTCCCCTTTTCCTCTTTCTTTTATGTCCTTTTTCCTATCGCTTACAGAAGGCAAAGAGGAGTCCTTGGTCGTGCGAGTGTTAACAAATGAAAGCTTGCACCTTGCTATAGCAAGGCAAAAACTTATGAGTCTTCATGTTGTCACGAAGGTGTTGCTGAGCTTACGCTGCATGAAATATCCCAGAACTCCTGCAAACTGTGGGATTTAAATTCACAGGCTATAATTACAGAGTCTCCAGCACCCTCCCACACTTTGCAAAGCCTCCACAAGCGAGAGCATCAAAAGCACCTGTCCCAGACTCCTGTGGGCTTGTAGGCCCTTGCCCGCAGTCAGGCAGGGCTTGTTCCCTGGCAGGCAGCCGGGGCCATGCGGGCTGACCCCTCCCAGCAAAGCCTCCTGCCTGACAAGGATTATGGGGTGGGAGCCTGAATTCTCCTGCACACATTTAGGAAACAACCCCCAAGTGGAGTCAGAGTGGTCATGCTTACAAACAGGCACTCACAGCCAGGTTAATTCGATGCTGTTTTGTAGTCCACTTGGTGACTGGCTTAAACTCAAGGCTGGGAGGACTTGGAGGAGACAAGAAGCATGGAAATGGTTTTCCTGGGATTGCTTCTGTCTGAGTAAGCCCATGGACCATTGCAGCTGTGAACTATTACCACTGTTCCCGATGCTTTTTGGGGCTCTCCCAGACTGACATCAGCACAACAAAGTCAGTACTATCCTAGTTGGTAGAGTAGTCACCAGGCCTGGCCTTGGTTGCTGCTGTGTAAGTCAGGTACAAGTAAAAGGAGCAGTTTTATGTGGAGCTGAGGGAGTGGTTAAATTGATGTAAAAATGCCCAATTATCAAAAGGCCAATCCCAGGGTGCTTTGAGCCTATATTAGGCTTGTACTGGTTAAGGTGAAGCTTTTTTCCATACACACAGGAGCATCCTCTCTGCTCTAGCAGGGATTGTGTGGCAGGAAAACTCCTTGAGGCTCTGGGGAGAGAGCAGAGACCTTCCCAGCTTTACTGGGGCTAGGCTGTCTCTGGTTTGCAGCATGCCTCTACCACGGCCAGGAGCGGGTTCCCTCGGTGACATATGGCAGAGTTTCCTTGGTCATGTTGTTGTGTAGCTGGTTGTGAGCTGATGTCATGAGAGGCTCTGCCCGGACTGGCACAGGCAGGCTTCTGCACAGAGGTAGCTCTCTCTGCCTCCAAGGCACTTTTTGGAGAGCACTTCCACAGCATCCTCCCCTCCCTGCACCCACAGCTGAGCAGTAAGTTGAGAAGATCTTCCTTCTTCCTCCTGCTCTTCAAGTTGTGGCAATGCTAATGCCATAGCCAGCAGAGCCGGCTGATGGGTGAGAAAATCCCCAGGATCTTGCTGGGCAGCCTTTGGTTCACCTGGGGGAAGGGAGAGCTCACACCCCACACCCAGGGCCACCTTGGGAATGCAGCTACAGCACTTACCCAACAAATCCCACATGCCTAATAGAGTAAATGCAGAGGCTGGAGCTGTTGAGGGTACCCACAGCCATCAGACAAAATGCAGCAGCAGTGGGACGTAGTGATGCCTTGGGTTGCATGGGGACAGTAACACCTGCATCATGTGGGGTAAGTGCATTCATGCCAAGAAAGCCCCTCTGTTCCTTCTCTCTCTGTCCTTAATGCACTTAATTTTTTTTTTTTCATTCCTGTGCTGATGTTTATCTCACCCCATGGTGATATGGGAGAGTATTTCTCATCATAACAAGGTTTGAGAGTGAATATTGGGTCCTCTGGTTAGTGGAAGAAGGTGTAGTTAGTGCAGCCTTGCAGCTAAACCCACCCCTGAATGCATGTTTGTCTTCTCCCCACTCTGCCCCTTCTCCCCTGCTGTAGCCCATCCCACCAGGGTCCTCATACTTGAAATGAGCCTTTTTTGCTCCTTAACCTGCAGCCCATCTCCCATCTTCTGCCCACAGCCATCTGCTCTCTTACCTGTTAACTGCTATAACAATGAGTCTTGGAGCTGCAAGGACTCTGCATACCCCCTCCAGCAGTGGTCTACACAAACATACTCTGCATCCCAGCCGAGCAGAGAGAACTTGGAGCCTTCTCAAGTGGGAACAAGGGCTTTCTCTGGCCTCTGCTCCAGGCGGTCCTGGTGGGACATGTGCTGGGTCATCGGTGTGACTGTAACCCCTGAGCAGCTCCTATTTGGTCTGTGTCAGCATGACCCTGCCTGAGCTTTCCATTGCTTGTTTGTCTGACTCCACTCTGCCAGGATTTTGGCTGACATGCTACACCCCAAACACAACTCTCATTTACTGCTCCCCATTATCACTGTAGCTGTTACTTTATTAGCCCTTAGCAGTTGGTCCTCTGCTGTTTCACTCTGAGGTGACTAATGCTGAATCTGATAAAGTGCACCTGATATTACTGTGAATAGCTGATGTAAACTTAGCAGGCAGTCGTATGACACATCATGTGGGCAAATTAATAGACCCCCCCCCTAATAAATTCATTGCATGTCCTGTAATCCTACTTCAAGGGCATCTCTTATGTCAACATCACTAAGTTAGCTACTGTGATCCCCAGGGAATACAGCGCTGGAACTTTTCAGGTCAGAGGGAGTCCCCTCTTGCTGCTGCAACTATGGGGCAGCAGCTCCAACCACAGCAAAACACTTGTGCTGAGCTGGAGATAAGATGTGTGTGTAGCTCTTACTGGGGAGCTTTCACTTAGAGAGGTCAGATGTGCTCCCCCTTCATACACAGCTCATGCCCCCACATTCCTTTGGCGATCAACTCCTCAAATGAACTATTTCAATGGTTATTTTGACCTTGCCCAAATGAAAAAGGAAACAAAAGGATATGTAAAAGGTGGAAATAGAGTTTCAGTTTTCAGAAACCCCAAATCGTCTGACTGAGGAACCAAAGGATTTAAAGGACTGAAACCTGTTCATTTAGCTCTGCATTTCTCATGGAACCAAGACAGCATTTCTCAAAATGCTGCAAACTGCTGTCACATCAACCAACAGCTTTACCAGAGAGCAGCACGACGCAGCATCGGGGCAGCCAGAAGCCCACGTGAGCCCAGGGCCACCCACGGAGTCTCCGCCTGCGTCATGCTCACTCCGGAGGGCTGAGTCCAGCCGTGGGTGTCCTAGCCGAGGTCCTTCAGGGGCAGCTCTGAGGTCCAGGGCTCTCTGCAAAGCACTGCTGGGCTCCCCTGCTCGGCCCTTGCATCCTCCTCTGTGCTCTGCAAGATCACCCCTCGTTTCCCTTTGCTCCCTGGGACCTCCTCCTGTAATCACACAAACCCCTCGTAGTTCTTTGGTGCACACTCTGTTTGCTCCTCTGCGTTGTTCCCCCAGTGGATATTTATTTGAAGGGTTTCATTAGATTATCACACCAACATCAGTTGGTACACAACTACAAATTAATTTAGTCAGTTCACATTTTAGCTGACCTAATATTCATTAGGTTCCAGTCAAGTGGATGTGTTTTCTATTTGACGGTTTGTTTCATGATAAGATACGTGGTCCAAAGTACTATACTTGGAAATAGAGGTAATATTTACAGACACTCCATGCAAATACTGCAATTACCTGGTTAATTATAGCCCTTACATTTGGTTCTGCAGATTGCATTCTTACCCCTCTTTTCTCCCCCCCCATTCCCTGTTGTCATGTTTGTATATAGTAGATAGGAATAGTCTATAGATCTATATAAACAAAGCAAACCTGGCTGGTTTTAAAGCCTAAGCACTACATGGTCACTGAGAGCCAACCCCTCCCCAGTGCAATGCTCGCCTGCAGTGGTTTGTTGTGGCTGGGATGCATGGAGCGTTCAGTGCTGCATTTCAATAACAACCTCAGTCCCGGAGACTGGAAATCAGAGTCTAAACATAGTCCTGAAGAGGGATGAAAAGGGAAGCCAAGAGGGACTTTGAAACAGTGTTAAACATGCAGGAGTGCTGTAGCTGCGGTTCCCCTTAACCGCAGAAAATAAGCAAGCTGCAGCCCATGCTCTGGGGATTGACAGACAGACAATTGTACAGGGGAACATTACATTTACACAATACTTTTTATCCTGGGATCAAAAAGCACTTAAAAATCTCTGTGCAACTGAGCAAAATGCAGCCACTGAAGTCAGTCAACTGCCCTTGAGGCAAGATGCAGCTGCTGGTTGCACCAGCACAGCACTTGTTATCAGCTGGTTCCTCTGCCCATTTTTTATTTTTTTTTTATTTAAGTTTAATTAGAGGGAAAGAATTGGGCATGAACATTTGGCTTCATTCTTTTCTGACACTCTATTTGGCCCTTCTGATGTCAGTGAGGTCATTCCTGATTTATAGCGGTTGAGGAGGGCCTGTAGGTGGTTTTTGTTGCAACCCAAGAAATAGCTGAGCTGTGCCCTCTGGCTCAGGGTGGGGGATGGCACTACCCCACCACTGTCCTTTGTGGGACAGAAGGGCAGCCTGGGGCAGAGGTCATCCTTGAGGCAGCATGAGTTTGATCCCAGTGGAGGAAATCAAAACAGATTGGTAGGATGGAGGTCTGCTCTGTGCAGATGGCCATTGGTATGGCTTTTGGCACATCACCACTCCAGCAAAACCACGTGTAGTTCTAGAGCTATAACTGCTCCATTGAGGCAGTGCTCCCCACCCACTTCTCCCAGGTGCAAAGTACAACACTGGGGTAGGGTGGAAAAGAACCATGCCTCCAGTCTGGCCATGTTTCAGAAACTGCCCATGTAGGGCCTTAGCCCTTCTGTCCGCTGAATGAAAAGGATGTGTGTGGTGGGAAGTGAAGCTGGATGCCTGGAAACTGCTCCCAGCTTGATGGCAATGGTGTGTGAGGGGATTTGCTTAGGAGAGCTCAGTATGAAAAAGGAAGCAACAGCAAGGTCGAACTGGCCCTGTTGCCCAGCTCACCCTTTTTGTCTTACTTGTGTAGGATTTGCTTTGTCCTCTCTCTGCCATTTCACCCTCCCTTACCCATCTGGGGCCTGTGCATCCTCAGCCTCTGTTGGTTCTCACCTGCTTATAGGTACAACTCTTTCCTTTTCCCTACCAAGTGTCCTGCTTCCTGCCCCCTGCCAGGAGGTTTCCTACAGGCTTCTTTTGTGCTTAAGCACCTTGCAGTCAGGAATCCTACAGCAATGCAGTTTCATTATCTGCATGCCAAATCCATCAGTGAGCAGATCTCCAAGGTGAAATAAAAACATGCATTACAAATGAAATGCTCTATCGGTCTCCTTTGCCTCCTGCCATCACCGGAGATCTTTGTGGTTAGTGTGCAAGGCAGCTCTTCCCTGCTAATTAACATTTAAAAGTCTTTCTCTCTCACCCTACCACCGTGACACAGGGGCTGCTATAGCCCAGGTTGTTCCTTGAAATAATTCATCACTTGAGAAGCATCAGAGGGCTCATTGTAATCCCTCAGACCCGTCCTAAAACTAAAACTGTCCTCCTGCATCTGATGCAGTAGACTGACTCAGGACTTTAACCACATTTATTTCTTAGAAAACACCTTTCCAAAGAGTCTGTGTCTGATTTTGTTTTTCACATCAGTAAATAATCTGAGCAAAGAAAATACTCTGGGGTGTGTGTCACCTGTGAAAAAAATCTCTGAATATACCAGTGTTTCCAGTTTCCTGTTGAAATCCTACCCTTTCTTTGTACAGATCATAAGTAGCTGGAGAGAGATACTGTTCTTTACTTTGCATATTTGCAGTGCTTAGTAAAAGAGCCTAATTCCTTATAGATTTTCTCGTCCTGCAAAACTCATAAAATACAATCCACCTACATCTGTGGTTTCCTATACAGCAGCTGAGTAATTTGGGGGACATAGTGACTGGCTGAGCTCTCGTTTGCACAGGCTTGTGCTGCAGCTGTCATCTCATGGCCTGTGTTGCAAAAGTGGCCTCATGTCCCCCTGGACATCAGCATCAGGAGTACGCTCGCCCTGTCCCTATCCTGGCATCAAACCTGCAAAATCAGGGAAAAACCATTTGCTCCAACTCACCCTCCAAATTCTTAGGGTCTCAAACCATGATGACAGAGATGCTTCTGTTCTTTCTGTTCATGGACTTTTGCAGCAGCAGTGAACTCCAAAAGGCCTTAGCAGTTCTGTTCCCTCCTCTTTCTTTTCCTTCAAATGGTATTTCCACTGCCAGATGCAAAGGAGATTGGTTTTCAGTGTAACCCAACCATTACCCACCAAATTCTCCTGCCAGAGCCTGGCTGTGCTCAGACTTTCTGCAAACACTTCTTAGGCTTTTGTTAGCAGTCACCAGTGGATTTTGTACTCAGACCTGTGGTTCACATAGTGAACACAGGGGGAAAAGCAAAAGACTGGATCTGCTCAGCAGTGGGTCAACCTTGGAAGGTGCAGGAGAATTACTAAACCAAGGACTGCTAACCTGTCTGGCCTAAACCAGCAGTTCCTATTGGAAATAATCTTGTAAATAGAGCATGACCCTCTGGGAATGTCTGTCTGGCTCTGTTCAGGCACAGCAAGTCCCACGGCCAAGTTCACAGGATGTGTTGCTCGGACCAACAACCCTTTCTGAGAAGCAGGATGAATTATCCATGGCAAAGCATGGCACAAGCCTGCTTATAGCTAGTCCTAATATCTCAGCCCAAGATTAAACTTCCTTGGAGACAGTCAGGGGCTGTTGTTACCCCACATGCACCTGACAGAAGGAGATCACAACCCTGAAAGCTGAGCACCTACCAAATCCATGTTAAATCCCACTGGGATTATTGTGACCCCCTTTCATCCCACTCCCTTTTCTCTCTCCCCCCATCTTTCACACACCAATTTGAGTTTGCAAATGATGGTGTCGGCTCTGGGGAACGTGGCCCTCTTTGTAGTTGTTTGGTACCCATGGGCGCAATGGTGAGGATGAAGCTGCCCATTCCTAGGGACACAAAACAGCACTGTGCTTCTCTGCAACGTGAATCTCCCCTGAATGAGGACCAGGAAGCCCATGGGTGAGTCACTGCTGAGGCTGTTTTAAAAACTCTTCTCCGCTTCGATGTTGCTGGGTGTGTGCTTGGCAATAGAGAAGCCCGGTGTCCTGGGCATTTTTGCTAATGAGTGAAGACTTGGTTCTAGCACCCTCTAAAGCAGCAAACACCAGGCTGCTTTGCGGCATAAAGTACCAGGAGACACCAGGGGCAAACACCAGCACTACCTGCTCTAATTAGCCTGAGGAGCAGGAGATATGTGAACCAAGAGCTCCCTTAGCAGGAGGATGTCTTTCTGGTTTATCATTTCAAAACTGCTATATAAGTCTTTTGGGTTTTGTTTATTTGTTTGCTTGATTTTCAATATAAGCCATGTTCTCAAGCTTTCAAGTGATGTGGGTTTAGTTCAGAGTACAAAGGTATTTCAAAATGGCTCTTGCTTCTCCAGGGCGTCTTTGTCAATGTGTAATGCTGGTGAGCTTTTCTCCCCAGTTTCACTAGTTGTTGCTGGCATTTGTTAATGGCCAGTCATGGCTTGTCTCTAGACTCTGAACATTTCATTTAATAAAAGTAACACTTATGTGTTCTTTAACATTTTCTTAATTCAAGCAGCTCTGTAAATTCTCTACCAGATGAATGTTTGGATGTGCAACGTAGCGTTTTCTATCTCTGCATGTTATGTCCTCTTTTATTTTGAGGTAATTCCTTCACCTAAAATGCCTTTCTTATTTTACCTGCTGTACAAAGCCCTCAGGGGATGCTCACTGATTAGAAGGAAGCCAGGATACACTCCAAGTCACAATGTTCCTTCTATTTCTCTCTCTTGCCTGGCTATTCATTTATTGAGTGCCCATCACTTTCACATCTACACGTGCTGTACAAGAGCAAAAATCTGAAATGTTCCACAAGGAGCTGCCTCTGGCTGCTGCTGCTGCTTAGCGCACCAGGTGTAATCCAAACTGGCCGCATCTGTAAAGATCCTGTTCATGATCTAAGATGTGAAGGGCCAAGTCTTGGTCATTACTTGTATCTCTGGCAATGCAAGCTTTGGAGAAAGAATCACAGTTTTGGGAGCAGACCATGACAGAACGGTAAATTACATAATCTCCTGTAAATGGAGCCCGTTCGTAGCCCAATTACCCGTCCCAGCAGCCCCATGCAGTTGATTGCAGGATTATATAAAGGGCTTTTCATTAGTCAGAGAGCCACAAAGGGAGTTCTTTCCAAGTCCTCCTTAGGATTACTTAACCATCACTCTGGACAAGATCAGCAGAGCATTATTTGGATGTGTCAGAACAATATCCACCATCCTTTCCTCAAGCACGTGCACTCCACTCAAGTATCTTCCCACAAAGGGAGGTGGGTGCTGCGTTTCCTTCACAAGACAGGGTTGCCCACGTGCCGTGCTCTGGGATTGAGGGAGGTCTGCTGTGCCTCTGCCAGGGCAAGACATCTCTGGGTTGGACCTCAGGGCTACCAAAACCCTGAAACACTGCTATGGGCTGAGCAAGGTCAGTGGAAACCTACTCTGCACACAAAAAGTCCCACAAGCGTTAGTGAGCTGGTGGAGAGCCTGTACTGTCACAGCTAAACAACTGGAGCTGCAGCACGTAGCAGATATCCATCTCTTTCTCCTGCAAACTAGGGATGGACAGGCTTTTCCAATTTCCCCTGACCTAGTATATATAATAAAGACGCAGAGCACTTGTGACAGCAGCACCCTAATCGCGATGTTGCCGCCACACTGGAGAATGTGGCCAAGGAAGCAGGTCCTAATCTCATCCTTATCGCTGCCTGGTGATGTGACCTTAAAGAAGTTGCCTAATATAACTTGTTCACGTTTCCCTTCCTCCGTGGCAGAGATAATAACAGTTCACGGGTGTCGCAGAACTTCATTCATTCACATTCGTTTCTGGTATCTCAGCTTATCAAAGAGCAGTCAGGAGGAAGACTGGCAAAGAACAAGCTCCTATTCACTTGTCAGTTAGAAACAGTAACCTATTTTAGATAAAAAAAAAAATAAAATAATCCTGAGAGTGGTTGTTCCTTGTTTTTTACTGCTGCTCATTTTAAAATCTCCCCCAGCCTCCACCCTGTGATCGTGTGGATGAAATGTTGACCATTTCACAGTGCACCAAATTGGTGTCTTCCCTCCCCTGGCAGGAATGACAATGCAAACAAAAATAGATAATGCATTTAAAAAATCTACAGTGGATCGTCATGGCGATAAATAATTGTAGCATGTTGCCATGGTAACTCTAGCTGTAATAAAGAGAGGCCTTATCTGCAGCTTAGCTAAATTTAGTTGTTCCAAACTATTAAAAATATTTTCAAATACTCTGCTAACTCTTTTTTAACATTTTCTAGGGTTGGAAAAAAAGAGTTAATCTTCATTCATGCTTTTGTATTGTCTCCATATTCCAAGTACACTTCATCACTAAAATAATCAATGCCATCCAATTAAAAGTCGTTAAGCTGAGGAAATTGCCGAGGATTTTTCCGTTTCCCACCTAGTTGAGCCTGTTCACCTGGAAGTGTAAAATCTCCCATAGAAGATTTCCATTCTGCCAGGCGGGGTGGGAACCCACTCCAGAGCTTAGGGCCCGGCCCCCAGTATGCACCAATGGGGCTGGGGGAAAGGATTTCTGTGTGGGTTATATTTTTTGGTGGGGAGGGCTTTGAGGGGCTGAGCTAGCAAGCACAGTTGGTGTGAGGGTACTGTGCAAAATGTATAAGCTATTTCCACTTCCAGACTGGTCTGTGTGTAACTTTCCCAATTGCCTGTCTGCTTTAATATAAAACCATGTTGAATGAGATTTTAATGATGCTTAGATGTTTGAAATCCCCTCTCAGCTCACTGCCTGTTTGAATGGGCAGTTACATCCTGCCTGGAAATCTTCCCTCTGCCAAACGGGCTTTATTTTTCTGGAAGGAAGCCTTAACTTCCATGATTCCTGATTTTTTTTCAGGTACTGACATAAGATGGTCCCTTTTAGCTACCTCTCACTGGAAGGGGGTTTGAAAACAGACCATGGGGAATATTAATTTTATTAATTTTCCTGGTAGTGTTACCTACAGACTGAAAAATCCAGAATTACCCCCTCGGCCAGTGCACCATGTGCCCTTAGCTAAGCATAAGCCTGTTGCTTCTGATCCTCCTCAGTGGAAAGCAGCTTCGTTGTTTGTCTCTAGAGACAGAGCTTCCAGATTGCAAACTCTAAAAGCACTTATTGGCTGTCTGATTTTTGAAACCTTGGCTTCATGTTTCTGACCTTATCTGACTCTACAACAACAAAACTTCTGGAATAGGGGATTTTCATGGGAACACTCAATAACTGGCTCTGTGGTTTTCCAAAAAGTAATCAGCAAAAACACACATTGCCTAAGAGCAAAGGCTTGAGGGATGATACCTCCTTCCTACCTTCCCCTCTGGGGTCCTTCAGTGGAGTTTTCTGCATGGTCAGGTTGCTGGAGTTATCAGAGGTTTCTTCACTCCTGTGATGGAAAGGTGGTTTTCACCTGCACTTATGTAGGGTTTTCCTGTAGAGCATGAATTTAAGCATCATGTTTGAGCTCTCTGCAGAGTAGCAAGAGAGTCTGTGCCATGACCTGGGCCCCATCCTGTGGATGAGTTGGCAGCAGCAGATCTCCTTCCTCATAATGGGACCTGATGGATCTCCCAGGACACCTTTTTGTCCACACCAGGGAGAGGAGGATCAGCCTCTGTTGTCTTGCCTAAATTTTCTAAGGTAGATGGGCTAAAGCACACAATTTTAATAAATTCATGTTGCAAAAGAATTTACTGAATGTTTTCTCATAGCTCTTTTATTTCACTATCAACCTGTGACACCGTCTTAATGGTACAATGAATTATAGTTGCTGGAGGATGGGGTAACATGTTAATAGCCCTCTTCCACGAGCAAAGCTATGCTTCTAAAAGGCACTTTTTAGCTAGTATAATGTTCCGTGTCTGAAAAGAAACAAAAGCAAGTTGTTTTAATGTTTTCTCATTGAAACAAGACAGCAACTTATGGCTCACAAACAACGTGGCATAAAACCAGAATGTACAGCTTTGTAGGCAGGAATACCTAAATAACTGCATGATTTAGGGAAAATGAAACTATGTCTTCTTGCTCCGACACAAAACCAGAGGAAAGAATTTAGAGTGCTCTTTAACACATTGGTGCCTGTAATTATGGAAGTTTTACTCTCTGTGTGCCCTAAAAGTCTACTGAAGCCAAGGAGAGGGCAGGAAATGCAGATGTAAGCTCAATGTAAGGAGAAGGGATGGGGGATTATGGCGCTGAACACAACCTCGGAGGTCTGCTCAACCTTTATCTTGGACTTTTAGGAGGGCCTTGGGGAAAATCACCTGCAAATGTTCTGTTGCTGCTGTTTCCAAACTGCAAATCAAGACTAATGCATTTACCTCTCACCCTCTGATCAAACTGGGTAGCTCTTCTGAGCAAGGAATTGCATTTTGCTGGTGCATTTGTTCAGCACCCAGCACATCACAGCTCAAACTTCAGCTAAGCCTTGAACACACTGGCAAGGTGCAATTAATGATAACTCTTTGGTCCTGCTTTTCTTTAGCCAGACAGCAGCACTGCTCTCTCTATTAGGTTCCTGCTTGCTTACAGCTCCGAAGAGCCACATATCTTGGTGTAATCGATGGGGGTATGTTTCTAGGTGTTTGTTTGAAGGTTCCTGCTGACAAATAGCAAAATTGACTATTCCACTAGACAGTGTCCCAGGTTTTGAGCTTTCACTCCTCGGCAGATGTTGCCCATTCCCATGTGTCCACAGCCCCGGGTGAGCTCCCTGGCAGCAGAGGCTGCCTCCCTCCCAGTGTGAGCTTTGTGTTACCACTTTCCTCTGTTTTTCTTTCCATGCTCGTATGTGATGGTGACGTCCCAGTGGGTGACGTCCCACCCTCCCCATGGACTCTGGCAGAAGGTCCCCAAGGGCTGGACCGCAAAACCCCTAAGCGGCTGCAAGGGAATGGAAAGGGATGTGGTGCCTTTTCCTTGGGATGATTTCAAGTTTTAGAGACAAACCGGAATGTGGCACAAGGATGTAAAGGCTCTGCTCTGGACAGGGCAGGGAAAGCTGTTATCATGAGACTCGCTGGGGATGATACAATGAAAACCACCTGCAGTGTGGGCAGGACAAAGGCTTGTGGGTCCCTCTCACTCAGCCTCTGCTCAGCAGGGATCCCGACGCCCTCATTTACATTCAAAACTATGAAAAGCACAATCCTGTCTCATTCATGGTCTGTTGTGAACTGATATTTTGGATACCGGGTTTAAATTAGGTTTTAAAAATAGACCAATGATCTTTTTTTTTCTTGTTATAAACAGAAATTATTATCTCATGGAAACATTTAACCTCAAATGGAACCTTATCTAATTTTTGCTGTGTTTATTATAGCCTGTGAAATATGAATGAGCATCACTGATATAACTCTATATGATTATTGTGCTGTGATGGGCCAGCTGGAGAAGACTCAGCTGTTCGTGTAAAGAACCAAAAGTTCTGATACTGTGTTGATCTTTATTTGAGTTGATCCTGACCTCTGCGGCAGATAATATTGGCTCAGAAAGCTCTGGGAATTGTCCTTTCTCATTGAATTTTATTGTTTCTGACCCTGGTCATGGCTGCATTCAGGAAACACAGGAGTCAATGGGAAAAATGCATAGCAGATGGAAAAGTTACTTGCAAAAAAGAAAGTGAATTTAAACCCATTAGTTTTATTCTTTCAATTGTATTTTTTCAGATTATTAAAAATATCTGTAATGCTGACTATTAGTATTTATACTTCCCATTTTGATGCAAGCCAAAATAATTTATTTGTATATGATATATAATAAATATATGAACTTAACTAGAGTATATATGTAATATATAACAAAAATACATATCATAAAACTGTGATGGGAAAAAAATGGAACTGATTCTAGAGAAAGGTATCATTTTGTTTTACTTTCATTTGAGCCAGTAGTTTTGCCATTACAAATTTCAAACCAAAATAGTAGCTTAAGCAAATCTTTTCAATCCTGCAAACAGCTCCTGAAAAACACTGTGATTTATTTAGGTTGGGGAATTCAAGGATTATCTTTTTGGCTCTGAGTCTGTACAGCTTCTGGGGCACTGGCATCACATTTCATAGCTGGGTTTTCTGGATGTTATTCTAATAATCCTAACGATGGCTGGTAATGCCTTGTAAGGACTGTAGGCAGGTATCAGAAGGGAAGTTTTTAAGACTCCTCACGTGTACAACCCAATTTATGCAATTAAAAAAACCCAAAGTATGCTAATAAAGCTGGACAGACTAAGTCTGCCACGTCTTTGTATCTTTTGAAGCCTAACAGGCATACGCTTTGCCACAGGGTCGACTTCTCTTGGGGTAGGGCAGACCCCTGCCGCCTCGAGAGCTACGGCCGCTCTTTAACAACTGGTATTTTGGTTACTCCTTGTAACACATGTTCAAAATCACTCAGACTTTTTTTGTTGTTGTTGTTGTTATCATGGTGCTGGTTACTGGTTGCCCATGTGATGGATACAGGGGAACAAAACTGGTTTTTTTAAAAAACTGTTTGCTGCCCCTGCATTGACTGGCGTTGGCTGGCATCAAAAAAAAGTAACCGGGGCCTCTTTTCTTGTAAATGAAAACTCGGGTGCAGAATAGGAATTAGAAGTCCAATCCCAGGCAAGTATTTTTCACACACCAAAATCTGAACACGTTCCCAAAATGAAAGTTTAAACTGTGTAACCCCCCCCCCAGCTGCCTCCCCCAACAGTCCACACAGCACCAGGGTCAACATCAGCAATGTCCCCACCACTACTGCTGAGGGTTAAAATGCATCAGAAGTGGAGGCTGGAAATTGAAAATCTGGAGGCTGAACGTAGCTCTGGGCTTTAAAAATAAAAGGGTACAAGTTCAAGGGAGTTAAAGATTATCAGAGAAAATCAGTTTTGCAGGTTGGATTCCTGTTAAGAAAACAGGTACATTTCTAAAGCACTGACCCTCTAGTTTTCCCCTTAGAGATTTTACACAAATTTAGCACCACTGGGTGAAGCAAAGTTACACCTGATTTACTCTTGTAGTAGTACTGAGGTGGAAATCAGATCTGTCTCAAAGCAAAGCCTGATGCCCCTTTTCAGATAAATTCCAGTGACGCTCAATGGAAATGCTTTGTGAACAGCCCAGGTACAGGACTGTTCTTCACAAAGCTTCTGCAGAATTCTATTGGAAAATGTAATAGGTTTAATTCCACTTATTGGCTATTCCCTCAAATATCCTAAACTTGAAAAAAACCACATTCTTTTTTCTAGAGGAAACAAAGAAAACACCAAAATATTCTGTTAGTCTGGGAAAAAAAAAAAAAAAAGGAAAAAATCTGTAAGTTCTCTTGTCAATTGACTGGATGTATCATTTGTAAAACTATAACAATTGATGGTGGTTTAGAGGAGTTTTACATTAAATCTGTGCTTAAAAAACAGCTTCATTTTTAAAATAGAAGATTAAAGTAGTTGCTGAGGAGCTAGATACAATTAATGGCTCTTCAAGAAATGGACAGACAAATATTTCTACTGAAAGTGGTAAAACTGTTCCAAAGAATAAATCAAATATTGCAAATAGAAGAGCAGTTCTACTGGTCTCTTTCCATTAGAGTTTACGTACTTTACATGTGATACTTTTAGGGTAGAAATAATGTTCCTTAATTTCAGCAATGCAATTAAAAATGTTTAATTTCATTTGTGGGCAAGGTTTTTTAATATGGAAAAAGAGAAATAAAATTATGGGGCAGTGGATGGTTTTTGTTGCTGGTTTGGTTTGGGTTTGGGTTTTTTGGGGGGTTTGTTTTGTTTTGGGGTTTTTTGGTGCTTTTTGTTTATTTGTTATTTCCTTCCCAAACAAGGAAATAACAGAGATGTATAATCAAAACTGCATCTAAGGCCTACATATGATGAAAACAGAGATAATTCTGTGGGACATCCTTATTATTAGTTATGTTATTTAGTAATTTAATTACTTTTTTAGGAGTCCAGCATTTAATCTTTGAGTGGTATGTTCTCTGCTTAGCTAAATAGAGATTAATTTATATTCTGCAATAAAATGTTATCTAGTATCTTGGGTTTTTTTATTGCCTATTCAAAACCACTCAGAAATGAGAAATCATTCAGTGCCTTGTGTTCATTTACTTTAAAAAGCATATAATTTAAAATATATACAGGGGCTGAAGTCTCTTTGTAGGTTCCCAAATATCCAATACTGATGATTATTCTGAAGTAATAAATTAAAAAAAAAAAAAAAATCTGCCACAAAGCCATTTAGATGCCAGCATTTCCCTATGAGTGAAATAATATAAGTGCCTGTGGGGATGGAAGCAGCTTGTTGAGGTGACACCCACCCCTGTTTTCTTGGAGTAGTTTCTAATGACTTTTTCCTCCTGATATCTTGAGGCTTCATCGCATTAGTCCCATATCGGCAGGAGAGAGGTGACGGTTTCATGCTGTCTCTGGAGAGGTCATCATTGAGGTATCAGGGTGTTAAGAAAAGCCTGTTAAGGAACAGGGCTGATGAGCCATGACTGGGGCATGTTGCTGATCTGTGGTCTGTAAAATAGCTGCGTGTACAAGGGGAGAGAGCAACTGGGTGCAAATTAGGAGGCTGGAGAGAGTTTCCAAGACCATGCTGAAAAGGATAAACTGCTCCTAGGGGTGTTTGGATTGGCTTTTTGAAAAGCTGGGACGTGAGATCCCCATGGGGAAGGATGATGCCAGGCAGGGACCTGTCCCACATGCTCTGGGCACTCATGAGGGAGCAACTGTTCTGTGTCGGGCATGTGTTGGGAGTTTCCGTCCCAGGTCCCTTGGACCATTGCCTGTGGTGCTGTACAGCTTCAGCAGGATGAAGTCACTGTTACCTCTCCAGTGAGTGGGGAAGAGTGTCACAGTATTCGCCTACAGATAAAAAAAAGGATTAATGATGAGAAGTGCGTGTTCGACTTTTACTGTCCTCAGAGCTAAAAGGAAAAAAAAAAAAAAAAAAAGAGGTCTACAAGCTATTAATGCTTCCCAGAGCAGCCAGACTCTTCTGGCTTACCAGGGGGGAAGGTGAGCATGTTTTGAGAAAGGAATAAAGATTGCAAGAACTAAATTTAAAGCACCCACATGGTGTGTAACTAGTCTGTGCTGTGTTAATAATATACATTTAATTTTCTGAGCACTCCAGGCTGTGGACTTGAGTTATGTATTGAGGGGCAGAGTTGCAAGAATGTGTTAGGGGGCGTAGAGCTGGTGGTCAGGAAAATCTCTTTCCACCCTGACTGACGTCCTTTCACACCAGGAGACAGCCAGAGCAGCTTTTAACATGCAGTGCAGTTCCCGGGCTCTGGAAAGTTGCCAGCATTTGTCTTGATGTCAAAAAGTGTGAGTGCTTTGTCATAAAAATAATGTAGGAAGTGATGCAGCCCAAGTAAAATAGAAAAAGAGAGAATGGTTTTTAGATTTCCCTTTCTTTCTTTTTTTTTCATCAGCCTAATGCAGAAAACTTAGAGAAACAACGAAACTTTGCATCATCCCAAGAGGTGGCTCCAGATGAAAAAGAAGAGATCTGTGCTGTAACGAAGTGTAAGTTCTGGCTGATGGTATCTACACGGACGAGGTGAGAAGGAGTACAGGGAGTGAGCTGCTACTCTGCAGCAAGTGCAGAACAGTGTATTGCTGATCCGTGGATTTAATTTGGGAGGATTCTTCTTTGCAGTCAGTGTCAGGCTCAGATGCAGAGGGAACCTGCTTTCCAGTAGTGTCAGTGCAATTATTCATAACACAATGCTGATTGCCCAGTATTTAAGTGTTTCGTTGATGGTCTTTTAATTAACCAGGAGAAGGTGGCTGGAGCCCAGCGGTGGAGGCTGGGCTGCCCCAGGCTTTGAGTCCTGGGCTCTTCCCTTGATTTGCCAAGCACTTAAGCATTTGCTGACTTGGGGTTAAGAAAGGTGGAGGCACCGAAGAGCCTTATTGACTCATGATATTTTCCACCCTGGCTTGTTTGTTTTCATTGTGCACACAAGTCCTGTTTACCTGGATCAAAGATGGCAAAATCAACAACAACACTATGCAGACAGGGACTTGCAAAATTCCTACCAAAGGCATGACTGTGCCCAGACCTGTAGCTCCTGCTCTTCCCTTCATCTTCTTTCTTTCTGCCATTGCACATCACTCTGCCTTACCCAACCCACACTGCACTCTGTCTGCCAGGGAGCAACCCCAGCCTCCAGTTGCTTGTCCCCAGAGTGGCAAAATGTAACCCAAGTTCCCCTAGAAGGATCAGCAGCAGGACATGGGAGGAAAGAGGCATATGGGCATCACAAACTCCTCTTGCCCTGTGCATGGTGTAGCTGCTGTACCTGCTCTTGTCCATTTCCCTGGACACAGCAGCCACCATCTGTTTTCAGCCCTGCACTAATACCTCCTTGTCTTGACTTCTGGAAAGATGTGGCCACTTGAGTGTCTTCCTAACTAATGGGCTTCCCTGGCAGAGAAGACAGATGTGCAGCCTGTATTCACTCTGCTAGGGTCTGCTCAGCTTTTGAGGGAGAGGGAGAAGCAGAAAAACAATTAGGATGGTCAAGAAATTCTCTGAGCTTACAGCGAACGTCGAACGAGTTTCTGCACAGCCCCAGAGGACAACCCCTTCCGATCCAGCAGGAACAGCACCACCAAGATTAAGATCTTCTGCCTTCTCCAGCCTCTGGAAAGCTTCTGAATATGCAGTCCTCAGAGGAGCCATTGCAGACATCCAGAGCGTGCCGTAACAACAGACTTACAACTGGAGAGTTATGCAAAATTCATCTGCAGTTTTTGGGCATGATGCAACAGTCCGGCCTCAAGCAGCTCTTGCACAGGTTTTTGTAGTAGTTGCAATACCAAGGACCCAACCTTAAGCAATGTAAGGGGGCCTCAGGCAGCCCTGTCAGCCCTCAGAAAAGAGACAAAAGGCATTAGAAATGATGTTTTCTTTCAGAATCGCTTTGCTCTCTAGGCCTGATTTTAATTGTTTAAATTGAAGAGATGAACTAATTCTTTAGTTTAGGTTTCTTCTGTCTAGCTGAAGCCTGTGGCAGCTTCTCCATTGCGATTTGGTACAGGAAAGGCACTGAACAAAATTTTGCTTACGCTAAGGAAGACTTTGTCAACAGGATGTCCACCTGTGGTCTTGTCTCAAGACTTTACAAATAACGTGAAGAAGCCACTGTTTCAGAGTGATCCCCATTAACACCCTACATCTTTCATTTTCTTCTCCCTCAGCATCCCAGCTTGGAAGATTTTATCAGACAATAATTCCCCATATCAAAGCAAAACAAAGGAATCAAGGCAAAACCCACTGGCATCAGCACAGGTAGCTGAGGCAGAGGTAGCCCGCACCAGAAGAAATCTGCTTTGCAGTTCGGTGGTATGGTGCAGTAAATTGGTGTAAAATAAACAGCGTCTATTTATAGCGGAGCAGAGCCTGCCTGCAGGCATTGCAGCTGGCTTTTTTTTTTTTTTTCCTCTCCTCTCTTTGCTCTGGATGAATGAGGGTTTTTCAATGAGGATCCAGGTTTCCCGAAGCAAAGTCCACCCCACCTCTTGGCATGAGCCCCCAGACAGTCCATATGTCATGAGCAAAATATGCGGCGTCCTAAAAACCGGAGTGGAGTCTCGCCCGGGTGGGATCGGGACCTGGAGGGAGACCCATGGGTGCTGGACACCAAGGACAGTCCTAGAGCAAGAAGCTGGGGAAAGCCACCCAGGTGTTTCCCACCACCAACCTTCCTGGCACCTCACAGAGGCTGGGCAGCATCGGGCACCTCTTGGCACTCCCCCCCAAGCCATCCCCAACTGGCTGAGGACCAGCTATGGGTTGGTGGCTTGGCCTTAGCTTTTAGTGCCCCTAAACTGAGCATAGCTCTCGTAGCTCTGAGGTTACACTCTCAGACACACACACACGCAAGCAAAATGATTTCCATGCCTCCACGGCTCCCATCGGATGTGGGTGGTCCCGGCGAGAGGAATGCGAGCGATCGGATTCACGTATCATCTCACTGCCACTCAGCACAGCGCAGGAGACCTCCGGGGATTTTTCTGTAGGCGATTTGACCCGGGGAGCATCCAAGCTCCAGCACGTTTTCCACGGACCTCTGATACTTCTCCCAATGTAAACATCCCTAAAATGACAAAAGTGTGTTTTTTGGATTTTTTTTTTTTTTTTTGGTGTTTCTGTTGGTTTTTGCCACCCTCAGATCAGCAAAAAAGGTGGAAAGAATAAAGTGTCGCTAAACCCCTCGGTGCCTCACCACGACACAGATTTACATCTCTGAGTCAGATCTTTGCAGCTCCCTGCATATGGTCCGCATGATATGCAGTTCCTGGCTAGTGACTCACTCAACACCAATATAAAGAAATCGTTTCAGACTGAGCAAGCAAACAATCCGAATCTTGCCATCTCAGGCTCCAAGGGACGAAGGACGCAGCCTGACCTGGCCGAGCCTGACTTGGCTTTCGCTGGGGTGAATCGAGAGCGGCTCCCCCAGAGTCCTGTCATATTTGTTAAAAAGCTTCTTAAAATTGCCTTTCTCTCTGATTTTTGCTGTGGTCAAAAATAGCATCTAAGTTTACTAAAACTGAAAGAGACAAGAAGAATGGGTTTATCTCCTTCTTTCGAGGTTGTTTACTCGGTTCATTCAGTATCACTTTGCGGACAGGGTATTTGGTTTCAATGTTTCCACTGCGCGGTCACTTAGGTAGTTTCCTTTTGTTCTTTATGTGGGTTGTTTTGTTTGGTTCTTTTTTTTTTTTTTTTTTTTTCATAATGATGTAAAGAGAACGAGAGGAAAACCCTTTTAAAATATGATGGTTAAAGCCACAAAAAATGGCAGGTGGACTCACACGTCAACTCACAGAAACCAAACCCAATCAGCTACTCATTACAATAAAAGAAGAACTTACTATGGAATTGATTAGATTTCCAGGGGACATTAAACTAGGTGAGCTTACAGACAAATCTATGGTGTCAAGTTTGTATGACATTTAGCTTGTAGTTCTATTTTTTGGGGTAGTTTTAAATTTTTTAGTCACTTTAAATATATTAGGCAACAATTAAATTGCCATTATAGAGGAAAAAACTGCAAGTAGGGAAAGTTGCTGAAATTACATAATCTAGAAATTTTCACAAAGATGGTTATCAGAAGCCCCATGGAAATATTGCTGTTGGTTCTGTGGGCTGAGCTGCTTCCCAACACTTTTCTCTCTGTACATTCAGAATTCAGAACCTGGAAATACTTGTCCTCTGTAACTGAGCAAACAGACTTAAAAAAAAATCTCAGGAATCCTCAAATTGATTCAAATAGCTATCTTTAACCTCTCTATATTTAAAGAAGTAATATGAAATCCAAAGCCATTTAATTAATTGGAAATGGTTACACTTAAGCCTGTACAGAAGAATGATCAGAAGGGATGCTACAGCCATTAAATAATCAAATAGCAATACCACTAAGTAAGCAATTAGTAAGTGCAATAAATTGCTAGACTGTGTTAATGAGACCTCTCACATACCCTAAGCCAGGTCTGATTCCTTGCATGGGAAAGATCACCAAGTGGTGTTGATTCTCTGCTGAGGGATGAAAACACTTCCTTTCCTTTTCCGGGGTATCTCCTACATGCACAACATCTTTTATCCAGCATTTGAATTCTTAGCAGTCCTTTGCCTAGGAAAGACTTCCAGAAAGTTCATGGGAATTCTGACTGAGGAGAAAATGAGGATCCTTTGTCCCTTAGAGTATTCAGAGCTGAAGAACTGTATCCCCTGATGGCACAGCTGGAGGGCATGTGATTTTTGTGTTCAAGTACCAAGGTATTGAAGAAGGACACAACTCAAAACATACTCACCTGATGGCTTCTCCATAGCCATGTGTAGGAAAATCTGGAGGAATAATGGGTGCTGACATAAGCAAGTGTGATGGATTGGGTGAATAAAAGAACATAAAAAAAGAGCCCAAAAGCACAAGCTTATTTTAACCATAGATAAGGTCTGTGGAAGAATTCATGGCAGTGTTGAGAGAAGGATGCTTCAAATGCAACCCAGATGATATGGTCCTGAAATCTCCTTAGATATGTTACTGTGTGCTTTTATTACCTGAGCTGCAGCAGTGCCTCAGTGTGCCTTGGCTCCTGTACAGATAAGTACACCTGTAGAGCCCCAGGACCAGGAAAATAAAATTTAGAGAGTATGAGCAAGGGCAGAAGAAGCGTCTTGGTCAAGGTTGCCAGAGAGGTCAAAAGTGAAACCCAGGACTTTGAAATCCTCCTCTGGAGATGGTTTGCTGCTTTCCACATAAGCAACCCCATTGACAGAGGATGACTGACAATTTTTCTTATTAAAGTACCTGGACCCCTCAATTATGCAGGCACTGCTGCTGCAGTATCAGGCAAAACAACTTACTTTCTGCTCATCAGTCAAAAAGCCCCCAGGAAAAGAGTTTCAAAAGCAACCCAACTCCATTTCCAAATGATTTCCTGATTTTGACTGCTTACAGTCTACCACCCCAGCTCTGGAAAAGTTAATCCAGGCTATGCACATTCCTGGGAGTGGATCCCACCAGACAATATAACACTCTAATTAGGTAGTACCAAGGCAACTGTTTACAAGTCTCTTCCAACTGCCTCCCTTGTGTTTGCACCCTCCTACTACAACGGCAATATTTAGTAGAAAAGTCCTAGGTATAATTCTCCTGAGGCTTATTCAAATGTCAGTCAGCTCAGCAGAAGTACACTGTGAAAATGGATGAAAACAAAAGAGGATGAGTTTCTGCCTTTCTTGGGAAGCAGCAGTGTGTTTGTCAGAAGGTTTTGGATGCATTAGTGAATGGTCTCCAGTAGGGGCTGCCAGAAATAAAACATGAGGCCACTGTGTGAAGGGCCCCTGAAGCCTGTAGTTGATTGCCCAGGCCATATTCACAGCAAAAATTCATCTGATAGCCTGTGGCTCTGGTGGGACAGAAGTCCCCGCATCCCTGTGTCACCAGTCCCTTCCAAAATCAAGAGCAGCTCCCCTTTGGGGTACCTTGGCTGCTTGGTTGTGTAAGAGAGGATGGGAAAACACAGCCACCCTCATTAACATTTCCCCTGCAGCCATAACGTAGCAGCGTTTCTTGCTCTTCCAAACGGGTTCTGCTGAGCTGAGGTTGCAATGAAGTAGAAGATCTGATAGCTGAGCTGCCTGGGGGACACTGCAAGTCTCCTGTCACTGCACATCCTGGCAAGGAGGAGTTGGATAGTAATGGAGAAACATTAAAACTGACCTATGGGAGGTTCAGAGTATGATAGACAAGGTTCTGCTGGGGCTGTCTGCAATATTGTCCTTTTTACCCACCTCGCACCATATGCTCTTGGCAAAATAGCTGTAATACAAAGGAATCACTTCACTTCCATTGAAATGCAGCTGCGTTAGACTACTCAGCTGTAATCAATGAGAGAAAAAGACTTGGTGCCTTTTAAGCTGTAAGGGGAATGTACAGAGGCATAATGAAATTATTCAGTGTGAATTCAGCTGGGCTGCAAGAATAGGGAAAACCTTCCCCTTCAAAATCATGAAGCAGAATTTGATCCAGAAGTTTCTTTGGATTTCTGTGATCACCAGAAGAAAAAAGACACAGAAAGGTCACAGATATTTCTCAGCTGATATGACTAGGTCTGACTCAGACTAGTGGAAATTACAGGATATTGTCTTGGAGGACTCTTGTGAGTTAATAAAAAGTTTCCTGGAACGATTTACAAATGTGAATTGCACAAAGGAGTACAATGAAGAGAAATGGGGGAAACTCAAGTTACACAAAGCACTGCAGAGCATTTGCAAAAGTAATTTTCTAACAATCCTGAGTAAAGAGTGAAGGCCTATGAGTTTCTGGGATTTTGTACACTGCTAAGTACTTATTTGCCTTATATCCAGCATTTCAGATACTAAGATAAGTAGTTTCACCTTTTTTTTTTTTTTTTAAATCTTTCTTTGGGGTGTTTTCCACTGAACTGTTTTGTGCTTCGTAGTCAGTTCAACGTATCCTATTCCAGGAGAAGAGGGTTGAATTAAAGCTGCATGCTTGTCTTGGAATTAAGTTGACTCTTCAAACACTTGTTCGGTTAAGTCATGGGGGAGCTGAGGAGATAGTGGAGAACTGGAAGAAAAGAAGTGTTGGTACAATCTTTAAGGACCAACTGAATAATGATCCTAACATCTGGCTTGTAACTCTAAGGCAACAGCATAACAATAAAAACATCCTGGGAAGGTTTTACAATAGAATATCCAGGAAGATCATCAGACAGGTGACTTCAATGGATCTCTGGTAGTTTATGCCAGCTGGGGATCTCCTCTTATTTGAAACATAGGGAGGGGTTTGTGAAGATAAGATGCAGGTGTTGATGATGTGTAGAAAACCCAGCTAGAGGGAGTAGGGAGTCCACCTCCTGGGAGTGCAGAGGCTATTTTTGGTTTATAGTGAATGTGGACAGCAGCTGGTGGTCCAGAAGAGATGTGGGTTGACAATAATGGGCTAGGATGTAACTGGTAGAACAGGGCTTGTATGTCATGTAAAGCTGCACCTTCTCCCCCAATACATGTCTGCAATTTTTTTGTTTTCTTTCCCATGTAAAGCCCTGTAGCTCAGTTTAGGGACTGACCCCTGGAAAGCTGCTGTCATGCTGCTACCAGTAAGATTTCATCAGGGGTGAGCTGGGCTCATAGAATTTCCTGTGACTGAAAAGGCTTTGAAAGCTCCTGCTACAGACTCTGTTTTGGGGAAAGCATATGCCAGCTGTGCACCAAATTCCTACAGTAGACTGGTATGTATTCTCCTTTTCTAATCACTCAAATTCAAATAATATTCAGATAATAGCTGTAAAATATTAACCTGTTACACAATATGTTCTATTTTGTAGAAGTCCCTGTATGAAGGCAGTTTCTTCAGTGGTACATACTGGTGAGAAATGACAGGCTTAAAATTAAAAGGGGAAAAAAAAAAAAGACTGAAAGAATTAAGTGATGCAGCTGGATATTCTCCTTTATTTAGAAGCAGGCAGCTACTGTTGGACTATTCAGGATTCTGGCATTATTATAGAAAAGCCCTGATCAATATGCATGGGGTTTTTTTTTCCCATGGATTTGTGGTGAAAAATTTATGTAAGTTTATCTGGAAGATTTCTAAAACTAATAGCATTTGTCGTATGAATATTATACAATTAATGTCTAGCTGAAATACCAGCAGTCTACTATTAATTTTAACATAAGAATGGGAACATTAACACTATCTGAATTCCAATTACTGTGGGAAGGAGCAAAATACCACTAATGGGGGAAAAAAGCTGTTCTTTACTATTCCATTCTGTCCTGTGCTCATTGCCTAGGTGCTGGGATGTATTTGCTGCAGGAGAGTTGTTTTAAGGCATTAGGAACCCAAACTGAAAGAGATTTTTCTGAGCAAGATGCTCTCAATTTGAAAATGTGATGACATTCAGTGTATCACAGACTTAATTTGAGTTAGCCTTGCATATGTGGCAGTTTATTACCAGAACCCAAATTTCCTGCAGTGGCAATGCACTGTACAAACACCACTACTGTCATTTTCCACTGCAGTTCACATACCTCTTCCTGATGGCAAATAAGGGATGCATTGCAGTCACAATGCTGCTTCTTGCTCAGCCATCCTTCCAAAAAAGAGTAATTTCAAACCCATTTTTCATAGGTACAGTAATGCCCTATAAGATTCCACAAGTAATTCAAGCTGAGCTTTGTCCTGCCCTCCAATAGTGATCCTGAAAACCTTCTCTAGCAGGTTTTTTGGGTTTGGAGGTTTTTTTTTTTGTGAGTCCTTCTAAAGGCATCTTTATGTGGAATCTCAGAAACAATTTCAGGGCACACAAACGCGTGATCAGCTGCTAAGGCTTGTGTAGTGCCAGGAGGCTGCTCTAGGCATGATGGTCCTGCGACTCCTATAGAGAGGTGGGGGGGGGGGGGGGGGGAAGACCACAGGCAAGGCAATTTTTAACCTTAATTTCTAGCTATTCTCAGAGAGTAGATGGGAAGATGGAGATGTGGTCTGTTCTCTGGACTCTCACAAAAGTCCAGAGGCTACAGAAATGCTGAATGCCAGGGCTGAGAGGAGCATCATCCGTATCTACTTTCAGTGGGGAAAGGGCTGTTGGCTACGCAGCTCCACTCTTCTCTTGCTTATTCCTTGTGTGAACATGGACAAATTGACTTCCAGCGGCACTCTCACCGGTGCAGAGGGGAAAAAACAAGTGGTAAAAAATGTTGATTCTATCTGAGGGATTGGGTACAATGCCCAAAGCCTTGCTTATACTGCAGGAATGTGTTGGGTCATACTGTGTAACACTGGAGATGCTTCACGCCCTGACTTGGGGCTCAAGTGAGGAGGACAGCTGGTTCTTGGAGGAAAAATCTTGGAGTGGTCCTATGAGCAAACAAAACTTATCCTGCTTTTGAAAACTTCTACTGCAATTTGGGTAATCCCTAGGCAGCAAAAAGCCAAATTCCCATCTTTGGTTACACCAGCAGCAGTCTGGAAAACTCTCCTTTGATCCCAGTGACACCACTGCAATCCCAAGTAGTGTTGCCCAGCAGAAACCAAGCACATATGCAGTAGAGGGGATAACATTTTTACTAGGGACTGGAAGTGCTGGAAATCACCCTCTGGTGTGCCAGAATTCAAGAGCAGCAGCACTGCTCGTTATACAATATTAATAGCATGATTTGGAGAGGCCACTGCTGCATTTGGGCTCTGAAGTTATATAGCATTGTAAGCTACTAAACACATAAAAACACATTACCCTTTAAGATCTTGATTGTCTCTGGTTTACTACGCCTACTCAAGGGTGTTACGCTTTACAAGGGACAATATTACAGTACATGTGATAAAACTACTGTATTATCACTACAGCCAGAGTGGCTTGTGCTGTGCTCCATGTTGACATGGGCATGTGGGGAAGCCAGGAGGCGTCAATGTTTAAATGCCAGGATTAATGTATGGGATACAGGGGAAAAAAAAAAAAGCAACTGTACAGGTTCACTCTTCTTATTCTCCAGGAGCTAATATTCTTTAAAGCCTCTTTTTGAGGTACTTCAGACTTGATAAAATCAGAAGATGCCTTTTGGTGATTTATAAAATATCTTTCTCCTTGTGCCAGGCTCTGCACAAATATCTGTAGTGAGGAAAATCTTGAGCTGATGTGGAATGGTGGTTATGATCACCAGCAGAAAGTTTGAAGAGAAACAGGCTCCTTTATGGACCACATCTTCTAGTGTTGCCTGTTCCACCTTTGGTTCAAAAAGATTTTTTTTTTTATGGCCATTGTGTTGGTGGTTCTTCTGGCTTTGTCTAAGAAGTTGATAGTTCTTCAATATATTTTAGCAATTGAATGGTATCTTTAAGGTGCCTGATGCACCGAGTGGCACTGCTGAATGTCTTGCTGTCTGGCTCCTTGTAGGAAGGCACTTTGTAGAAATCCTCTCTGAGGCAATCAGTCCTCTGCCACGGTTTTTTCTCAACACATTGGACAGGGGTGCATCTTCTAGGCACTTGTTCTTGATCCTTGAGGCTGCAGAGCTAATACACTACACCAGAAATCTGCTCTGAGGAGTCTACCTACAAAAGACAATAATCTGGATTATTGAAGAGGAATTTTAAAGATCTTATGATTATGGCATGGTTTTGTTTGATTTGTAATAGTTGCTACTGGGAGTATTTGGAGTGGAGAAAAGGAAAAGCCACCACCTAGAAAGAAAGGGAAAAAATAGCCTGGCACCTCTGCCATGCAGCTCACTTACTTACCAGGACAGCTCTCTGATGGAACTGGCCCTGCTGCCTCCTCAGGAAAATTCCTGCAATTTTGTGCATTGGAAAGTGAAAATACCATTTCACAGACATACATGGGCAGATATAAGCCAACTAGATGCTTTCCAGGGGGGTTTTCAAAGGCATATTTGACAGTGAATATGGTGCAACTAAATAACTTGGAGAAACATTTTGAGAGCTTGAGTTGAGCAGGTAACAACATGGCCTCATCTCAGTTATTTCCATCTGGATCGAGAAGGTGAAGAAAGTAGCCAGACATCCTCCTATCTCACTCAGCAGTTCATCTTGAATTTACATAAAGTAATCTATGCCAAACTCTTGTGAGAACGGCCTTCTCTGATAAGATCCTGCCCCTACGATGATGGACATCCCCCTGAAAAAATCTGCTCTCACCAATTTTGCTGACGAATTGGAATCTCATGCCTTAACCCACACATAATTTTGCCTGGAGATTATAATGCTATTTTAATATTTCTACACTTACTGTAGCAAATACTACAAAATGCAGATCCTCTGGTATGGAGATACAGTTATGTAAGACCTCATTTAAAAGTGTCTTATTTAAGAGTGCACTTAAGCATATGTTCAGTTTCAATGACACATCCTAAAGAGTGAGGGTCTTAATATTTTACTTAAATCTCTGAGAGGAAGGAAAAGTCTTGGGTACATTTTTCTCTAATGCAACTGAATGTTCTTGTCTGTAAGATGACTTAGCAGAAAGAGCATTTCTTCAGACAAAATCGTGTTCCTTTTCAGGAGAGATTCTTTCTTAAATTATTTTTTTTCAGTGATCTTAATCATTGCATAACAAACACTGTGCCATGGGGGGGGGGTGGGGAGGAAAGACTAAATGAATTCTTCCTTTTAATCTTTAAAAAAAAAAAAGGTGATCTTGAACAGACAATCTTTAAATGAGGGCAAGTGTGAGTTCATGGGAACTTTTCAGATATTCACACTGGGGTACAATGGCAAAAGCAGCTTTACAAGACTAGCAGGTATTTTTTATTTTTATTTTTTTCCTCTGCAATCTCTTGAAAAGACAGACTGATTCCTTTCCTAGGGACAGCAGAGAAGTGTATTAAGCTTTGGTTCATTCCCTGCATTCAGTGAAGAGAGTTTTTGGGAAAGATGCCCAGATACTATGGACCAAGTTCAGCTCCAGTGTAAGCAGACAGAATTCCCACTGAAATCAATGGGAGTTGCACCTGCTGACTTAGGAGTTGAATATGGCCCAATATGTGGATACTATAAAGGTTCTGTTTCCAAAGTTTCTTCTGGCTTGTTTTATGGGAATGCAGACCTGGCGCCAGGAACGTCAGAAGACCAATAAATTCACTATGGGAACTTCCAGACAAATGACAACTCTCTTGCACAAAGCAAATCCAGAAGCTCACACGATGCTGAAGGACAAATTCTCAGTGTTCCCCCAGTTCATTTGCATGAATATGAGTTTCAGAAATGTTCTGAGAGAAGCAAATGGGGAGTGTGTGGCTGGGAGAGATACAGGGGGAAATGCTTTGATTGATTTGTCCAAATTATTGGGATAAATATTTTAATTTTACCAGATACTTTTTAACTTGCAGGAATAGTGGTCCTAAGTCACCAAGGAAGGTATTCTATATGTATACCTTGTATAAATATATATCTAAAAATAGAAGTAGAAATAGAAAGGTATTTGATGGCTGGTCTCAAGAGCTGCTATGCTACATCTTCCCAATTTGGACTGAATTTTAGCTGTGACTGTCTCCAGGGGCAGAATAAAAGTACAGACAGGGCTAGGGGAGTCCATCCAGAAAAAAGCAGTAGCTTGAATGTATCCACGTGGCGTCGAACACAGAGGAGCTAACAAAAGCATTATGTAAAGGAGACAGTTTGTCTCTGTTGGGGTTATATTGGCTGGGTACTGGGGTTTAAACAACTGAGATTCAAAGTCCATTTTTTTAGTAATTTCTTTATTATGGAATCAGTCTCCTCACATAGCACGTGTATTCTTGGCAAGTTCTTTGGAGGCTGTGGAAGTACAGAAAGGGAAAATTAAGACTGCAATACAAGAACTAATGGAGTTCCCACATTAAAAAAAAAAAAAGTAAGTTTAAACTCTTTACAAATTCTGAACAAAACCAGCATTAGATCCATATCCTGTTTTCTGATTTGACCTAAAGTTTGAAAATAGTTTAAGTTGATATGTCTGGTTCAAGTTCATCTTGATAATATGTAAAACAAGAGCCTTCTATACTTTTGACTTGTTTAAGTGCAGTAGTTTTCTAAACCACATATTGAGAGGACATATTCACTTCATAGCATGGGAGTTGTGCCCATGCTGAACACGCTGATGTGGTATAAAGAACAAGGGCAGAGGAATGGGGTGAAGGCAGTGAGTACCCAGGTGCTGATGGAAAGCCATCTTCCAAAGGAATATTGTAATTTCTTGTATTTTGTCATGGCCTGGAAAAGACGGTTTGGAAATTTCTTTTTCCAAGCTGCTCGTGATTAACAACCTTCTTTCCATGTCCTTCATCTCTAGACCAATATTCCTTCTGCTACCACTGAACCTATATGAGTCACCCATTTTAAAATATGTGGTGGTCATACAGTTCAGTAACGTGCACACAAACACACACACAGTAAATTAGAGGAAAATTGATGTCAAGACTGATTGAGTATGAAGGGCCTTTTAAAACGGACCTTCAGAATGTGCTAATATTTACACATTCCCAAACCACCTGGAAATATGTTCCAACTCCTTTAAAACATTTTCAGTGTCATTTAAATGTATATGCAGGCATTCACAGTTGTATATTAATTTACACTAAAATCTAAGGATAATTTGATCTCTTTGAAAAAACACCTGGCCCAATGCTGGCTTTTAGGGGTAGTCAAAAGTCCTATTTCAACCAAGGAGGAGTCAGGGCTTTTTCTTCAACAGTTTTTTGAAACTTTTCTTTTTTTTTTTTTTTAATTCCAGAGATCCAATTTATTACTTCTAAGGCTGTGCTTTTTCAGGGTCTTCTTGAATAAACATTTCTTCTTTCTTCTTGTAAATGTAAGAGTTTGGATTTCAAAAGGTTTGAAGGAGTTTTGATGCTAGCATGTCATAAAACTGATGGAGAAGTGAATAAATAAAGAGATAAATATCCTCATACGTACCATGCACATGTAATGTTTAGGTCTCTTTATTCTATGTAGAATTTTATCAAAGATTTGGTATAGATGTACACCCACAGTCCATAATTTAAACCACTATTGACTTTATTTTGGGTCCTGTTTGTGTTCTGCTGATTTAGAACAAATAATCTTAATTTTCGTATATCCAGCTCCATCTGGAGTCAACTGTAAATATAGAGAAAAACAAAAAAGTTTATTTT
>JANIJG010004002.1:11693-46157 GCA_024611175.1 Megaceryle torquata | reverse complement strand
AAAACACACACAACAAAAAAAAAAAAAAAAAAAAAAAAGAAATATATATATATAAAAAAGGAAGCTTGAGTAGCAAACACTGTCACATATTCCAAACTATAGTAAGCCCATCCCTTTTTAACTATCCACACATTTGTTTTGATATTTTAGTTAGAAAATGTTATGCCATAACTTTAGGTTTCTGAAAAAAATCTTCATTTTTCATGTATATGTTACATATGCTCAGTACACACTGTAACAAGTTATTCCTTCCAAGACTTAAAAAGACTTCAACTTTAAGTAATTTGAGCAATAAAACTGTAAACACCTAAAGGTAGAGTTTGGCAGCTCCCAGGCAATGAGCTGTTCATCCACAAATCAGGTCACAAAAGAAAAATGCCAAGCAAGAACTTCTATTTTTGCTTGATTTTTGTTTTATGAGAGCAAGGTAGAAGAGTGTCTTCATTAACAATTCCAGGATACAAGAGTGAACAGATTGGTGAGTGAGTATGTACTTGGCTTCCCAAGAAAGAGCATCTGTCTGCTATGTCAGCAAATACATATAAAGTTGCTACATATAATGTTGTCTTGAATGCCTCATTGCTGATGTGAACAAATCAAAATTGCCATTACCAAACAAAACCAGGCAAAATAAATCAGTAGAACTACACAAATTAAACTTAGATAGAATTCACTGCTAAGAATGTTATCATACCTTTTGTGTATTTTTCCAGAAAGATGATTTTATGATACTTTCTAAAGAGTTTATATACATTAGCACACACTTCAACGTGTTGCCATTTTGCAAACTAACCCTTTTGTGACATGACATCTTAGGAATAACCACGCCTATTACAACTGACACAGGAGTAGGCATAGAGAGGCTGGTGATGCCAATGAGGAAAAAGAGCTGCCAGCCCTGTCTCCTCCTTTATACTTCCCAACAGAGATAGGAACAGAAATATTCACACTAAGAAATTATACTCACAGAAAGAAACTAGTTCTTGACACATAAAATGACATATTGGTTTGCCTTTCTTTTATTCTACCAAAACTTTCATACACATACAAGGCACATCCACAGCAATGGATGATGACAAAAATATTATGAGCAAAAGAAAATTGACAGCAAGGCAGGAGAGGAGAAAAGCCAGGAAAAAGCAGGTATGTATATAGCATTTGAGAAGCCTTCCACAGAACAGGGAACTTTCATGTTTCTTTTATAAAAAAAGTCATAGTTTATACTGTTCATGCCACACTCCAAAACTTGACATAGAACTATATTTAAATAGAACTATAATGCAAACAATGTTTTGTATTATTTCACTACCAAAAAAAAAAAAAAAAAAAAAAAATTAAATGCTTATCACCTTCCAGTTTACAAAATACAAGAAAAAAAAAAATTACATATTTAGCCAAACTAACTGCTGTCAAGAGAAAACCCACCTGTAGATACTGTGAAAGCTGAAACAATTCCTGAGAATACATACTGGGAGTGTTAGCAGCTACCTGAAAAAGAAGAGAATTTAAGAACATGAAACTCAAATAATGCAAAATTGATCATTTAAATCTAGTAATGAGGATAAACTTAAGATTATCTAAAACTGGCATTTTCAATCATTTATTGTTTATTACTCTGTTTTGGGGCTTGACAAAGCTCTGAGCAACCTGCTCAGATAAGATGAGGATGTCCCTGCTCTCAGCAGGGGGGGTTGGACTGGATGACCTCTAGAGGTCCCTTCCAGCGCAGTCATTTCTATGTTTCTGTTTTACCATAGAATTTCCCACTCTGGACTGAGGCCCCAAGGAGTTTAAGGTTTTTGTTTCAGTAGAGACTAAACTGGCAAAAAAGAAACAATGTGCACAAAGGCGAAGCTGTTCAATCCAAGGACAAACAGAAATCAGGGGCTTCCAGAAATAATAATTAAAAAAAAAAAGTCTCTCATTCCAATTCAGTGTCATCATCAAAACCACAGTTCAGTCACATGTTTTCTGCTGACCTGCTAGCCATCACCTTCATCACTCCCTTTTATAAGGATCTATTTCAGATTTAGGGAAAATACCTGTATTATCTTTAATCATAACTGAAACTGTTCTGTACTTGGGGCAAAAAGGGAAACTGTTTTGTGGGTGGTTTTTGGCAAATTTATTTATTAACTAATTCTTGTAGGTTCCTCATACACTAACAATTTTGAAGCTGTTTTCACAGTTATACCTGCAAGTCTCTCCTCAAAATGTCTGTCCTTCAAGCTACATATGCTGTTTTGAAACCTCAGCTTAAATACAAGGTCTACAAACTCTGTGAGCTGGTGACTTCACAAATAAATTGCCTTAGTTTCTTATCATTTTGTTCTTCACATTTAAAGCTCCGATTCAAACCTGTTGAAGTGGTCTCCAGGCTGGTAAAATATAGGTTCGATGGATGGACAATTCAGTGCATAAAGAACTGGCTTGACGGTCACACCCAAAGAGTGGCCGTCAATGGGTCCATGTCCAAGTGGAGGCCAGTGACAAGTGGAGTCCCTCAAGGATCAGTACTGGGGCCTGTCTTGTTTAACATCTTCATTGGAGACATGGACAGTGGCATTGAGCGCACCCTCAGCAAGTCTGCCAACGACACCAAGCTGTGTGGGGCAGCTGACACGCTGGAGGGTAGGGATGCCATCCAGAGCGACATTAATAGGCTGGAGAGGTGGGCCCACGCCAACCTTATGAGGTTCAACAAGACCAAGTGCAAGGTCCTCAATCTGCATCAGGGCAATCTCAGGCAGTGATATAGGCTGGGCAGGGCAGTGACTGTCTTGAGAGCAGCCCTGAAGAAAGGACTTGGGGGTACTGGTGGACGAGAAGTTCAACATGAGCCATCAGTGTACACTTGCAGCCCAGAAAGCCAATCAGATCCTGGGCTGCATCAAGAGAAGCATGGCCAGCAGCTTGAGGGAAATGATTCTTCCCCTCTACTCCACTCTCGTGAGACCCCACCTGGAATACTGCATCCAGTTCTGGAACCCCTATTACAGGAGAGATATGGACTTGCTGGAACATGTCCAAAGAAGGGCCACGAGGATGATCAGAGAGCTGGAGCACCCCTCCTGTGAGGACAGACTGAGAGAGTCGGGGTTGTTCATTCTGGAAAAGAGAAGGCTCCAAGGAGACCTTATTGTGGCCTCCAGTAGCTTAAGAGGGCCTACAAGAAAGCTGGGGAGGGACTTTTTAGAATGTTGGGTAGTGATAGGACTAGAAGGAATGGATCAAAACTGGAGGTGGATAGATTCAGGTTAGACCTTGGGAAGAAGTTCTTCACCATGAGAGTGGTGAGACACTGGAACAGGTTGCCCAGAGAGGTGGTGAAAGCCCCATCCCTGGAAGTTTTGAAGGCCAAACTGGATGGGGCTCTGAGCAACCTGATCTAGTGGGAGGTGTCCCTGCCCATGGCATGGGGGTTGGAACTAGATGATCTTTAAGGTCCCTTCCAACCCTGACAACTCTATGATTTTAAGTTAATCCTTCTTTTTAGAAGCTAGAAAGATGATAAATTCCTGATCATTTATCTCAAGGATGTATTTATCACAGTTTTTCTGCAAGTCCACCCCCATCACAAAAATTTTTAAAAATTACAGTAGACATTATGGATTCCATGACTCTGTGGTGAGTAACTCTGGCTATACAAAAGCAGCAGAGAGGTCTGGTCTCAATCTTCTGTTGAAACATGCCAAAGCACTTTCCAGCCCATGTACTGCAGCCTCTCCTTCACAAAAAACAAGATACAAGGACAACAGATCTCATCCAAACACCAAATCATGACCTATACTTGGGTCCCACAAAACAGATAAAACCATATCAAATTATACAATTCCCAAGTCCTGTCAGTCAACTTGCACCTGGAAACTTACTCATCTTAGCATCAATGGTATTTTTTTCAAAGCCATGTTTCAGGCACTGCACTGTAAAAAGTCAAGCTACCTTAAAAATATACACTGTAATACTACATTACCTCCTCTACCTTAAATGTCACTCAAAATATTAATCTGGGTAAAAATAGGCAGTGAGAAACTTGTCTAAATGTAACGAGACTTCACCTTTTCTTCACCTTTATAACAAGTCAGAAAACAATATGTGGCTGAATAAGGCAGAAAACATCTTCACTGAATTACCTTGTCAACAGGACTTGGTAAGGGACCATGGATAACACTAAAAAAAATAAAATTAAAAGAAATGTGAACACCAAACACAGAATAGCAGTTCCAAAATCCAGGTGATCCCTAGTATTGTGCAAAAATTAATCAAGATGCTTGGTATTTTTAGGCTTCAGACAAAAATGAAGAGTTAATATGCAAACATACAAACCCAGTTAATACTGAGCAATGTTTTCAAAGTTACAGAACTATTTTCAAATCGAATATTCACAGTCTATTTTAAAAACACTTGACCAACTTTTATTTCAGCAGTTACGTAATATTTTATTCATTTAAAACTGATTTATTAATATCTAAACCAATTTACATGCACCAAAAAGACATTAATAAGACAGTAGATATACTACTCTCCTTTACAAATTCACCAAACTGAGTAAAATATTATTTCATAACTTACAGAATTTTATACATTTTCACTAGAGCAAATGCTATTACTTACATATTTTCATCAGAACTAAAAACTTAATACCATACATATCTATTATTTCTTAATAGGTCATGCAATTACATGCAAATCTCCTATAACAATTTGTTTTTAACTTGTCTACCTGGAGCCTAAGACAGCCTAACACTTCATGCAGATATTTCTGGATAATAGTGATAAAAGAATATTTAAATAAGCAACAAAAAATATACAATTGAATGACCAACAAAATGAAAGATTACTAAACTTACATCATTTGTAATTGGCACTCAGTTACTGCAAACAAAAGGTTTAAGTTTTTGCTTCTACTACTATTTGAAATTTTCTCCAAAATGCATACATACACACAGAAAACCCTCTCAATGCTCATCAGAGTTTCCAAACATTATTTTAGGTTTGGGTTTTTTTCTCCTCATGCCAGGCAAAGTTTTCTTTCATTACAACACCAGATAAATGCACCACGAGGACACATTACTGTATTCATTATCTGAAGAATATAAGCAGTGTTATGTGTACACACAGAGACACCATTAACTTCACTTCAGTAGAGTCTACATGCATTTAAAAGAACAAAAATAATAATCCCAAAGAAAAAAAAAAAGGGGGGGAAGAAGGAGAATTTGCTTATTTGCTTTCTTTTTTCCTATATTCTTCTGTTTATAGCCATTCCAAAACACTAAAGCACAGGCAGACAGAAAAGCCCAACTTGATAAGAACTTTTTATTCATTGATAGATCTTTTTTATTCTTTCACAATTGTCTTCATTTATACAAACAACAAGCAAATGAGATTTCTTTTTCATAATGCTTGCAAATGAATCATTTACCTTCTTTGCACCATCCCAGGAAAATAAACTGTTCCTATGCTGGTTTTAGACATAATGGCCATCAAATCCTCATTATACAGTAGCTCAATTTTACTACACATGAATAAATACTTATTCTTACTCTGATCGCAGTCGAGCTTCCATTCCATCTGGAAGAAACAGTTTGATTGTGGAGACTATACATCCATGGGTAACTGAAAAGAAACAAATACTAAGTCATCAGTTGTTACTATTTAATTAGAAGTTCAGTGGTTAATGTTATAGTAACTAGGCAAACTGCTGTAAGGAACTCAGAGGCAGACAAACAAGACGAGGCTTGAACACCTTCAAGCACCAGTGCATGGGTCTGCCTTTTTGGATCTCATCTGAAGATGGGAAACTTTATCATCAGAAACCCGAAGAGGTCATGCTGTGTACTTAGACCTGGTTGTGAAGCACTTCCAGTTCCAATTCTTCCACATGCAGCAGTATCTACAAGTAGTCTTTACTGCAGCAAGTTAAAAAAAGTTTACTGTAGGTTTTCATCATAAAATGAGGGAAAAGGAATGCATCTTACCTGCACTGGGTCATGGGAACACAGAAGTATAAACAAAATAATGAGCTACATTTTTGACAAGATTCCTACGAGCACAACCAGTGACTTAAAAGGTAATGCAACCAACTTATGTCACCAGACACTAACTTCAACAGCTGGAACTCGCAAAGTGATTGTTATGTACAAACACAAGGATCAAAAAGGGAATGCAAAGGAACCAATGAGAAGTGCATTCTTTTGAACTCTGTGAGCAGTATCATTCAAGACAATAGAGCTCTATCTTGGTATGCGTTAGTACACAACTAACACACAGCCCTAGACAAGGGGCCTCTCACTTCAGGAGGAGAAATCTTGCTTCTCCAGGACTAAACCCAAGTTTCTTTGAACTCAAGATCCTACGGAATAAGAGAAGGAAATGCAATATTTCATTCTTGCATCAAGTTCAACCTGTCTTCACAGTGATTCCCAAAAACGTTACTGGTAACATTTGCAATGACATTTCAAAAAGTTAAATTATGCTTGCCTTCCCCCCCCCCCCCCCTTGTATGTATTTCCAGCTACATGGAAATAAAGACAGACATTGTTCCCAAAATACTACCACAAACTAGATACAAACATATGGTCATCTATCATCTCCCACTATACCTAAAGCACTCAGCAACATAAAAAGACAAACAGCTGTTCTACTTTCATGATATTAATGTCACCAAAACAGTTAATTTGGGTTTGAAAAAAAAAGGGCAAGGGGTGTTTTAGGACAGCAGTAGTACTCCAGGGAAATGAGACAGGTCTTTGAGAAAGCTACCTCGATAGAATCTAAAAATACAGGAGAAATAACCCAACTAAACAGAGTTGTTCATAATCTTTAACACAGTGCTAAAAGCTAATGCTTGGGAGAAGCATCCTCTTGGCTACAGCACCTTGTTTTTTCAAGCTGACCTGGTAAAGTATTACATTTTCATGTCAGGGTATCCTAAATTAAAGCCGAACAGACAGCTTTACAGGGTCACATACCAGGTAGATCTACTATAAGTTGATATAATTTTGAACTTTTTCTATCAACACTCAGACTGAAAACAAAAGTCTCCTAAAAGCTGCAGGAGCTTTATTTGTGTAAAAAAAAATAAGGAGTAAAGAGGATTTAGCAGAGGGTCTCAAATAGACAGTGACTGTGAAAAGGTACAAACATTTTGATAGGTTCATGAAATAAAGAAAATAAATACACACACCACACCCCCCCCCGCTGTCCTTTAGCAATCAGTTAATCATAATTGGAAAAAAATGAGAAAGCCTAAAGGAAAAGTAGAGCAACATATAAAACATTAGTATAGTTATGAATGGACAAGACAGTCAGAATTGCTTAAATTAGAGTCTGTAGTATTCCTTTCAGGGAATAATAATAATTTAAAAAAAAAAAAAAAAGGCAGTAGAGGAACCTCTGGCTGTCAAATGGGATGGAGAAAATTCTCCTCCAACTGAATCATAGAATCGTTAGGGTTGGAAATGACCTCTAGGACCACCAAGTCCAACCTTCATCCTAACATCTATCTGTCCATTAGACCATAGCCTCAAGTGCTACGTCCACTCGTTTTTTAAACACCTCCAGGGATGACGACTCCAACACCTCCCCAGGCAGCCCGCCCCAGCACCTAACCACTCTCCCAGTGACGAGCTTCTTCCTAGTATCCAAACCAAACCTCCCTCCAGTTCCCTCAGCCTCTCCTCATCGGGCATGTTTTCCAGACCCCTCACCGGCTTCGTTGTCCTTCTCTGGACCCACTCCAGCACCCCAGTGTCCTTCTTGTACCGTGGTGACCAAAACTGGACGCAGTACTGGAGGTGCGGTCTCACGAGTGCCGAGCAGAGGGGCAGAAGCACGCTCCCTGCCTGCCCGGGCCCCAGACACGCCGCGCACTCTCCTCCGGGCGGGGATCCCAGCGCGGCCGGGGCCGGCGCAGCGGCAGCGCGGATCGGGGCTCGGCTCGCAGCGAGCGATAGAGCCGCTGGAGGGCGCCCCAGGCCGCTCCCGGCGGGTCAGGGCCGGGCCGGGCCCAGGGCCCCGCCTGCTGCCCCCCACCGGCCCGATCCTCCGCGACAAGCCTGCTTCTGCAGGTTAGAATGAGAAACCTCAGTCACGCAGGTGCTGCACCAGTACGAAACACGGAACTGTCATACCACGCAACTCCAAAAAAACACCGAGAGTTACCCTCAACCCCGATAAAGGGTTCATGCTGCAAAGAAGCATAAAAATGGGAATGAATAAATAATTCGTGTCTGTCTCAAAATGTTTACTTCATAGAGACAATCTGCAAGTGATGCTCTCATCTTTATTTTCACTTGTTAATGCGGTCACAGAAGCTGTGGCAATAATCAAAATGGTGCTAAGCAAGTGCCTCTTACTCCCCTTGGAGGGCTCCAGATAACCAGCAAGCAGCACGTGCTGGGGTTCCTCATCTGCACAGACTTTGTCAACCACCACGCAAGAGAAAAGATGGTTTAAGAGAAGAGTCCAAACCTGACGAGGAAAAAGTGCATGAACCGTGTTTGGACTAAATAATCTGATACTATTTGACCTGGTTTGAACCCATTGCTCCTTTTCACACAAAGAGGTCACCACCAGTTGACTCTTGGAATGCCCTGGCACAGACTGGGAAAGTTTGGAAGTGCTAAAAGAACATAAGCCACAGTAACACACAGAAAAGCATGGTAAAATGATTAACAGATAAGTTCCATATGAAGGAGAGGAAAAAGAGCAGGCCTGTGTGCTTGTTAGTATTATAACAAGTGGAAAAACAAGGAAGAAGGAGGGTTGGAAACATTTCTCTGGGGCCTTTTAATGACTTCAGCTCAGCAGCAGAAAGTGGAGCAATTGCTGCTCATATAAGATATCCAGGGAAAGGAGAAAAAAAAAAAAAAAGAAAAAAAAAGCAAAAAACCACCACCCAACTAAAATCACATACTAAACATGCCACTGTTTTAATGAACCAAATCAGGTACATATTTGCAAAGAAATGACTTACTAAGACACAGCCTGAACAGTTAAATAAAAATAAATGTATTGGAGCAATGTTTACACAACTCAGAATTTACATAGGCAAGTAAACTGTCTATCCTGTTATCCCTTATAATTACACACAGCAAAACACTGAAATGTCTTGTGCAAGTCAGGCATTATATAAATACCAGTATGCAAAATGGTTTTAAAGGTAATCACTAACTTAAAAAACACTTTCATGTCTGTTCCATTACTAGGTTAACAACAACATCTAAGGCCACTGAAATGAACTGGTGAAAAAAAAAAATATTTATATGCATTCCAATTGCATTCCTGGGTAAACACCTTAACTGTGATGCAGCTGTTTCATGCCCCAGCAGAATGATACAAGCTTCATTCCTCGCTTGGGGGAGCGCAGAGAGGGTGGAAAGCAACCTTGTATGCTCTTCCTCATTAGCTAGCTAGACACATTCTTGACTAACATGAGTAGAGTGCCTATGTTCAAAGCTAGAGAAGAGGAAATAAAGGCTGCACAACCTGATCGCTCATTACACAAATGCCAGGTCCCTGGGATTGTGTTTTGTACAACAAATATAAAATTACTGGGATGAACTATTACTGGCAAGAATTTCTGGCTAAAAGTAGCTTACAATAGCCTTTCCACAAACTTTCACATAACTTAAGTGCATATAACTGCTGACAAAATCAAGTGAACTCCAATTTCTCTTCCAAATAAGTCTTAAGATAAAAATTGTTTTAAGTCTAAATACAACTAAATGAAGAAATTCCGCTTTTTTAAAGCAAGGACAGCATTTTATCAAATTAATAGTTGCAGGTTCATTAGATGACTACATGAAGCTACTCCATGTATACTAATAGTATTCATAAATATTTCCAAGCACTTCACAAGGAATAACATTTTAAGTAAATATCACACAATTTCAACTAGACAGCTGGGAGTTAAATTTTTGCAACATCATTTCTGAAAAAGTGAAACAATGTGATGTGGCCTTCACCACTACAATGAATCACTCAAAAATACTAAAGCTCCAGAAGCTCTCCATGACAAAAATACTTCACCACCACCACCTCATATCAATGTTTCCTATAAAGATGCATTCATTAACTTTCCTCTGGTACTTCAGACTTTGAGAACTATGGCCTACCTAGCTAAAGATGGATAGAATTCCTGAGTAGCAGATGGAGCAGGCTTCATCTTTGTTTTGTTCACTTGATGCTCTTTAAAATGCTACTGTTGTACACTGGGTTGGTTTGTTGGGTTTGGGGGTGTTGAGGTATGGGTGAGGAAGGAATTTGGGGAAAGATGACAGCAAGAAAGTGAAACAAAAACCCCATCACATCATTTTTCATCTAGCTACTTTTTTCTATCCTCATTTTAAAGTAACTACAGAAATCAAAATCAGTAGCAGTCAAAAAATAAGTATCTTGACAAGAATTAACAGCCTATTTTCAAATTTATGCTAAGTACTTTATCAAGAAATCCAGCTTCATATTGTCAGCTACATTAGTAGCTGAAACTTTGGGTTCATAGGCTTGAAATAAAGGTAGTTACAAAACTAAAACCAGAGCACTACATATGCACACCCACAGTACACTTTTAAAATTGGTCTATGTCAATTTAAGTGAGGCAATAGCTAAACATGGAGTCCCTTGTTGAGCTTCCTTTTCTGGATCTGCATTTCCACTACACACACTGGCACCCATAAAGCCACTGAACAAGGTGAGCTGTGGATAAAATCCAGTTAAAAATCTGTCTGGGGTAGGGAGAGGAATAGAATCCAGGTGTTCCGCATATCAGTTTCTTGATTCAATGTACAGTGTGTCCACAAGACTCACTTGGGAAGAGATAACCAAAAAAAAAAAAAAAAAAAAGGCATTTTCTTACAACAGGAAGAAATACTCTTAGATTGCAATAACATGTTCTAAATAAATACACTGAGGGGATGGGTGGAAAAAGAAAAAAGATCCATACCCTTACCTTTCCGCGTGTTCTCCGTCACATCTACACCAAACTGGATGATGTCACCTGACATAATTTCACATGGTGGGCTTTCCTCAGATCCTCTACTCAGTCTCTGACTATTAATAAAGGTACCATTACTACTTTTAGTGTCTTGGAGATAGAACTGCAAAAAGAGAAAAAAATAATAGTAAAGTATCTGGGGAAAAAAAAACAAAACAAAACAAAAAACCAAACCACAACCATAAACCAAAACACAACAACAAACCAAAACCAGTATGATAAAATCTAAGTTCCAGTAAAATCTGCTATAAAATATAGCTTGACCTCCCAAAGTAGATGTTTATCAAACTCAAAACATGCTCATCAGTATGCAACACTTAAACATTATAAAAAAAATTTGTATTTGATTTTTAGTTGTTTAACATGATTTAATTCTAGCAAATATACGATGCAAATAATTGCTTCAAATGGTACTGAACATCTTATCTGATTTTTTCCATGCAGTCAATGTCAGCAGCAACATCTTTTGCCACACAAATGTAAGGTTTTATATTTATGTTTGTCAAGACACAAAAATTCTAATTGCATATACCTTTAGGGCACCAGTGTTCCATGACAGAAACATGCTGTAGGGAAGACTAGCACTAAGGGCACAAGGAAAAGCTTTGGTAGAAGACAGAATTTGGGAATTGTAATATAAAACCATGGTGAAACTAAGGAGAAAAAAAAAAAAAAACAAAAAAACAAAACAAAACAAACAAAAAAACCCAAAACAACAACAAAAAAACCAAAACAACAACAAAAAACCCCAAACAAACACAAACCCCAAAAACTTTTACCTCTCAGTGATACTAGTTCTCACAATTAAGTTAATCTCAAGACTGCTGTATCATCAAGTACCTTTGTAAATATCCACTTGTATAGTTAATTAAAGTTTTAATAGCAACATAGTAAATCTAAAACTGCTTATGAGACAAGACTTCTAGTCAAAACTGCTGCATCTGAGAAGAGGCTGTGAGTCACCTGGCAGAAGACCAGAGTCACTGGCTAAGACCTGATCAGCATTAAAGAAGGAACTGGAATGTTACTAATCAGCCAGGTGTAACTACTGAAATGAGTCAGTAGTTAAGATGACAGTAGTTATTACAGGAAGCTGATGGGATGGTACAAATCCCTGACTTCCTGCACTCATAAAGGATCTTAAGTGCCACAGCAAGTATGGACCTGGGGAGAGATGCTGCCTTCAGAGAAATTAATATATTCCCATGTAAATTTTCATATAAAAGCAATTGACTTTTTTTTTTTTTTCCAAAATTTCATGGAAAATCTCCCATGCTTTTATTTGCCTCTACTATTACACTCCTCAAAAAAAAAAAAAAAAAAAAAAAAAAGAAAAAAAAAGATACATTGCTCAAAATCATAATGTCAATGGGAAGAAGTGGGCTTAAAATAAAGTAAGACACCAACACTAGGGTTCTTCAGATCTCATTCTGGAAAATGACACCAAGCATACGATAATATATCTTACATGCTTGTCCTGAGTAGCACAAAGCAGTGTCCCTAACCTGAGAGCTTAAATTCCACTGCATCCAGAAGATGGGACTCAACAGATAGCAACGAATGCCATCAGAGAAAAGCTCTACTAGGTGTATGCAATGACTGAACAGAAAGCAGCACATGAAAGATTTATTACACACACACCCCCCAATATGCCTTTAATCTTAAATTGAAGAAAAAGAAAATTATAATCAGTCATGTGTTCATAAAGATGAAGGTAAACACAAATTATGGACAGAGTAATAAATTATGACTGCATTCCCTGCATTAACAAGCAGACCCACCCTTCTCTAAATAATACCATATACATTGTGAAATACTATATATAAATTAAAATAATAGCATATAATACAGCTTTTGTAACAGTTGTAAGCTTAAAAGCTAGTCAAATTAAATAACCAAGCTAATTACTAATCTGAAAGTACTGAACCATCTACTGGTCCAGTGCAGAGAATTTTTTTTTTTTTCTTCCTTCCTGTGTTTTCAGTTAGCATTCTGCTCCATTTGACAATCCTTCTGTTAGGAAAAACTGAGTCACAAGCAAGGAGAAACAAACATGCTTGTGCTTATTTTTTTACCTCACCCTTTTCTTTCCTATGCATGATATCTGCTTCCAACTTTTTGATTAATTACTGCCCCTTGTAAACAAACTTCTAGAGAATCCACAGATGGGTCACAGCCAAGACAGCACAGGGAAATACAGGATGACCACGAGGAAAGGAAGTGCAACAGAGCATCAGCAACACAAAACTTACAAAATACCATCAGACACAAAATTCAAACTGCAAAGTTTATAAAAAAATGGCCACAGAAGATACACATTAAATTTTAGAATCATGTCCATTTAATTGTATGCTATTGCATTTCATAACATACACTGTTAAGAAGTGATGCTCTTTAAGTCTTTGCAAACAGGATGAAAATACTCTTTTTCCTGCATCTATTGAAGAAATAACTAATACCAATATGTTAATATGTTAATAAGCCAATGTCTAAAGAAACATGCACTGAGACTCGTTAAAAAGGTTTCAGTTATCTTTAATGTAGTAATTGGTCAGGAACCCACAGAAGTCAGTACTGAGAGATCAGTAAATTCAAATGTTACTTCCATACTAATTTTTCACTAGTTCAAATACGATCTTTCTCAAAGGTCAATCCCTCCATCACTTTTTCATCATTACTAAAAGCTATCTTTAGAAAATAAAATGAAGTGCAAGCTCTGAAACAAATACATGTATATGTTAACTAGTATTTACAGTAGTATACTGGTATTTAATATCTGTTAATTATGTAGTATTTTTAATGGGTTCTCCAATTCCCAAAGCAACACCTTTCACACAGCACTTGTGTAATACAGTGCCTTTTGTGAAACCAGCACCATTTGCTCTTCCTGCTTTCCAGTGCAAACCAACAAACTTCAGCAGCAGTGCCAGCTTAAAAAGAACTATAGATTTTCTCTTCCCCAGTGCTCATTGCCAAGTTGCACCACCACCACCTCTTTAGCTGTACTAGCTCAGGCATTTGTTTAGTCACTGCAAACCATTTTCGAGAGCTCACTCCAATTATATGAGGAGGTGCTTAAGATAGTACTGCCAAAAAAAAGGGCATCATATACTGACCTAATTATACTTGCTTTTATAATTCACACCTCTCCGCAGATCAAACTGAAGCCTCAGACCCTTAGTGCCTCATATTGACAATTAGTCCAATTTAGAGCAGAGATGGTAGCTCATGCACATTGAAAAGAACTCAGCTTTTGAGGACTGTTAAAGAATTATCACATGCTATATTCGGGTAACAACTGTATGTATGGTTCAAGTGGTAGTTTCTTCTCTTTCTTAAAATACAATGTAACAAATAACTACTAAAGAAATTTACTCTCCAGTATTGTAACACCTTTTCAGAAAGATTGAATAAAACCTTGCCCACATTTCTTCTTCAGTAATTTAACTCTTTATGACTGTGTGCACCCTCTCTCATTTATAAGCCATTAATAAACTCAGTTAACTGCAGACATCCTATCATGATGCTTCCACAAAATGATGTAGACTTTTTTCCAAAGTAAAACTTGCATTTCATGATACACTCAAAGTTCTCCAGTAGAGTCCATCTTCTTTACAAACTGCATTAAGGCAGTTTCAAAAAATTGCAGATTTTTGTTTCCATGCTTTGCAATAAATTATGTAGTAATTTTACAAGTTAAATACTTATCATATTTCAAGTTACTGTTCAGTTTTACAAACTGAACAAAAGTACCTCCTCTGCTCTGATCTATGTTGTATAAAAATCTAATTCCCTTTAAGTTCCATTGCTTTCTAGGTCAATGACTCGGAAGAGCACCACAACTTGCTAAATCACAGTCCACATTTTCTTCTCACGCAGTTAAATACTACTACAATTTTCCCCCATAACAAAATCCTTAATATTTCCCGATTAAAAAGAAATACTCTTCCAAAGAGATCCTAGACTAACATACATTAAGCTTATGTAGATATTTACACATAAAATATATGAATCCTAGCTGATATTAAGAAATTTAAGAATTACTATGCTCTAGAGGGACAGATTTTAACTTTACCTATGAAATATAGGTAGACTTTTCTCCAAAGAAATAAAACCAAATAACAATAAAAACCATTCTGCTTAATGATTACTACCATGACATCTTCCATGAGATATGCTGAAGAGAACTCATTACTTAGACTGACAAGTGAGTCATGAAGTGCTTTGTTTCCCAAGTCACATGCAGTCCTGATATAGGATATTAGACTTCTGAAGGATCTCAGAGAAGACAAGGGGTGGGCTTAGAGATACACAGAAAACCTTGAAAAGAAAGCAGCATGCTTTTTCAGTGTTTTATTTACAGTACAACACAATGGTAGAACAAACACCTGGCAAGCTTTTGTTTTAGTATCTTACTACAAGAGTTGTGTTTAGCACTGCCTTTTATCATCTTCATGATATACAGCATTTCTTTCAATATACTGCATTATTTCACCGAGGATCATACTAGAAATTTAACATTAAATTCCAGAATTAGCCTGAAGTGTAGACAAAAGCAACATTGAAAATTAACTAACTTAATAAGCTTGCTAGTTTTTTTGTTCTGAGAAAGCTAAAATGTTGATCTCAAAATAACAGCAGTGCACAATCAATGACAGACACACTCAAAAGCCAAAGATATCAGAGATCCTTCTGTTGTATAACTGTTAATTTCAAGACAAACATGGAGACTAAGTGCTCCACACACAGGACAAAAGAAAAATCAGTGTTTAAAGAATAAGTGCTCTATTAATGAGTCCTTGACCATTTACATGGTGTTTTTTAAAAAAAAAAACTCTTATGATCTAACTACTCCAAGTACAATACAATGAACAGAAGACCCTCAACTCTCTTCCAGAGTAGGACTGTGCCAGTATTTCAGCAAGGAAATAAATCAAAAATGGTAAGCCAGACTCACTTAACATTTGCTCTCACTATGTATAGCCATCCTTTTCCATTTTAAGAGCACATTACTGCTACTCCATCTAACCCAGCTTGAAACTGCAGTTCAGGACAATTATGCTGAGAATTACAGTGAGGAGAATTACTGAAAAACTGAGACAATTTGTCTGCAGGGATGCACTCCACAGCGGAACAAATTCTACATCTAAAAATACGAACGCAGACTACATCATAAAATTAAACATTTCAGTCTTATTCCCTAGCTGAAATACTAAGTAATTAAGTAAATAATAAGCACCAAGACGCCTTTCACAGAAAGGCAGTCGTTAATATATGCTATTCATTCAGTGTATTTTCACTGCTGAGACAACTAATGTAGAAAGATTCCAATTTCACAACCTCCCAGTTTAGCATTCTCTTGCTCAGCTCTCATTTCCTCTTTGAAAGACAAATATACAACTCCCATTTGATTCAGAGCCATGTTATACCAGAAAGATTTAAATTAGTCAAATTCTGAACTATAGCCACTAGGAAGATGAGATTAATTTTTGCTATTTTTACGACCACAAAGGGGCAGCAAGGCCGTCATCTAGAGCAGTTAAGCCATAAAACAGTGCAGTTACAATGACAAAGATTCTTCCGCTACTCATGCTATAAACTACACAATCAATCATTGAACAATTAATGCTGTCACTACAAATGCATCCCCTGAGTACTAAAGCTAACACTCAAATGCAGCAAATAGGGGTCTAGAAATCAGAATACTTGCCCTAGAGTAATACTTCAGTTCAGAATTGGACTGATTAGTATTACCACCATGTTCATTTACTTGTTTCATGCTGAGTATTGTACGAGAAGTACAATAGCTTTGCACAGTCTGAACCGTACACAAAGATTTTAGAACGATACATAATGGGGTCAAATCAATATGGCCAACATTAATCACACTGCAGCCAGAAACCTTTTTCTCCCATACAATTCAAAGATCATTTTATCTTCCTTAAAGCATTAACACTATTTTCTCAATTTGGGAGCAGCACCTCTGCTAGCAGAGTACATTGTGCAAACCATACTGAATTCCAGGTCAGTCCTTTGTAAGGTAGAGCAGTTCATATACTAAATTATCACCAGATCAAATTGGTAGAGTTCCTCATTCTGGTCTGCTTAGACACATCCTAAATTCCTTTCCTCTTGCTTGCCTAACTCCACCCACCTATCAAGGAACTAGAAGTATTTGTCTCCATAAGCAAGCATAATTCACAGGGTGGGGTACAGCAAGCAAAACTGCTTTTCTCTTTAGTTTTATATTTCTCAGTCACATGGATCTAACAGCATTTTTCTTACTAAACTCCAACTCCTTCCAACTTAGAAACAAAACTAGCGCATTAACTTTTGAGTTCTTGGCAAATCTCTTTTTTAAAAAGATTCTAGCTATCTGAGGCAGGCGCACTATGAAACTAAAAGTGACCAGCTGTGAAGAAAGGGATTTTCCAGTCAGATTGAACAGACTGAAGGAGCTCAGCTGCCTATTCAGGGATTGTAAGTACTAAAGGTCCCCAGAGAGAAGCACAACTTGCTAGTAACTTTCAGTAACTTCTCGGGAAAATTATAATAAACTTAACCACTCATTCTATGCAACAAAGAAAAGAAAAAAAAAGTGAAGAGAAACAATTAACCTTCTTTGATATAGCAGTGGATGAAAAATCTTCACCCTAAATTTTCAACTGCAAGTGTAAACTTAGTAAATCCAGCCACTCTGATGAAAAAGTTAAAATCCTCAGCTACGCCCAGGAATTCAGTGCTATCCTTCCAAACCTGCTAGTAGCTGCAAGGCACAGGAAGGAAAGGACAGCAGAGAGTATGCTCTTCTGCTGACCAAGTTGGTTCGTGTCTGTTTACACCTTGAAGTTTTGTTGACTGTACTGCCAGGACAACGCTGCTGGTTGCTCATACCTGTTGTCAAGCAAAATAAACTGTGACAGTAAAAGCAGTTTTGTGCCAGCATAACTCAGTCTGGGTATAAACAGAGTTCAGCCTTTTCTGGATATATTTGAAGTGCTGTGAAGGATTAATCCCCCTGCTGCTTTCCATGTCCTGATAGTTCAAGTGCTTTGAAGTTCACTACAGGCCCTGTCACTCAGCTTAACTTCTGTCTGAGCTAAGTCAGCAGACAGCCTGAAAAGGCCACAGGAGCTACAACAGGGAAGGAAAGATGGGCTGGATTTGTGCAGTGGAGGAACCACCTTAGGTGGAGGGACAATGCTGAACACCAAGAGGCACTAACAGCTTAAACTGTGCAAAAAAACCACATTTACTTACAACCTTTAACTGCTCTAGTGCATTCCCTGGCAGCAAAATGTCACCTTCCTCAACAGAACACAGCAAACATTTCCAGGTGTGTTGTACCTGCAAACATTTCAACACAGACCTTTCCTTTGATACACGACATCACAATGCTTATTTTAACTGGTGAGTTCTACAGATATTTTTACACCTATCAGAAATTTAAATTATAACTTATTAAAAGCATTCACAAAAAGAAAAACACGAAAGCACGTTTGCAGCATTAATACCATGCCCTACCTGTTGTGAGCATTAGGTAAAAGTGCTTACTTTCTAAACCACTATTCAAATCCCACATTTGCTAATAGTTGTGACTGAACTTAATGGTGTGAAGGTGAAGAGCTCAGGACTCAAGGTTACTCTATACTATTCTTCAAGATGTTCAGTTATCCACATAATCTACTTAACATTCAGAAAATTCAGAAGCAAGATGTCAGATGTGTTAGGAAGTGGTCATTATTAACAGAAAAATATGAAGCAATACTCTTTAATTAATTTTAGAACTAGCTATGTAGATCTTTAAAATATTCTATTGAAATGGTTTGGGCTATTGATTATCAAAAAGTTCTCAAGCAGTACTGTCCTTTTCAAAGTAACTCATACTAAAGAGATGGGCAGAAGATGACTAAAAGTTTAAGTTTAGGACCTCAAACTATATCATAATCCAAGTTCTCTGGTTTAAAACAAAAGGAAAAACCTATGATCGCAATTAAAAGCTTGTGCACATGTAATAAAAGAATGACAATGAAGATGTCTACCGCTTGGTGCTAAAAGTTTGCTGTAATTGTGCATTGCTGCCCTCAACTTCAAACCATAGTCCCACACATCTTTCACAACCACTGTACCATTTAAGACTGACGTCTTCAAATCACATGTGGTAATGGAAGAAAGAAATGAGGTAGCTGAAGCCATCATCATCCTAGTTATCTCCTTACCCATGACAGAAAGCAGCAAAGTTGGCCTGATGGCAAGGACAGCTGAACAACTCAGCATGCTTTCAGATTTCCTATCATTTTTCATTTACTTAATCTGGTTGGCAGATAACAATGACCTGGGCTAAAAAGGAGCATACTTCAGAAGCTTGTTCCTAAGTTATATACTCACACCTCCCACAGAAGCAGCATCATTCAAGAAAAGAATGGCAGAGAGCAGGCTGTACTTACAATGTCAAACATCTGACTTCTGTCAACTGCTCTATGTCAGAATCTTAAGAACTTTAATTACATTTCACAACCAGAACTTGGGAGTTCACTGTATTAAGAGATAGCAGTGTGAAGGTGGAGCAAATTAAGAAAAACACAATGACCTGCACAGTCTTTGCTTTCATAAAAATCTAAGTAAACAGACTGCATCACAATTCCTGGAACCCCCAATATCCCAATGGTCAGTACAGAACTTCTACGAACATCGCTACCCCATTTGCTGATTTCTTTTATTTACTTCAGCTCTAAAAGGAACTATCAACATTCTGAACATCTAGAGTAACCAAACAGTAGCATTATGATGATGGTAATTTATATGAAAAAAAATCTTTCATGAGATGATCATCATAGGATACCAATATTAAAATAGCTTACACTGAACACAGTGCTTTTAATCTGATTTTGGCTTCACCTAAAACTGCATAAAAGGTGCCCAAGTCCTGTCTTTTTGTTTAAAAAAGAAAAAAGAAAAAAAAAAAAAGAACAAACCGACATGAATAGGAACATTATCAGCAAGGATGGTTCCCCTTGTTAACCTATTTGCCCTCACTCTCCTCTGGCAGAACTGGTGGCATTCCAGTAACTTCACAAGCTATTTTCTAGAAACAACAATTTGTAACCTAACTTGACAGTTGTGTAGTTAACTCCTCCCAATAATCACATTCTGTAATTGCAAAATGCAGTAAAACACCCATTCACAGAACAACAAGTCCTGACCACTCTCTATTACACAGTAACGCCTCATTCTTCAAAATTCTATAATATATACATTCATGCAGAAGATTCACACTGAAGGATGTGACCTGAAGCAATTCTAAGCGCGGTGCACAATATTTATTCCTCTTACTGAGTAAAGTGCTTTGTGGTAAACAGCGGGTGTGGAATAAAGTAGTTCAAAAAGGTAAAAATTACTCATGAGAGCTGATCTATCCACAGATTATCCAAATAATCCAAAAATAAATTCACTGTCAAAAGGAGCAGGATGACGAGATGCTCCCCAAAAACCTCAAGATAAAAAGTTTTACCACAAAATGTGACCACACCATACAAAAATCTCTCTCCGCATCAGTGTCACTAGTTTTGATGCAAAAGGCTATTTTTAAAAGGAAGAGACCTAAAGGAAGAGCTTTAATATAAGTAATTTGTTTTATATATAGCTGACTGACAGTGAGACATCTGTCACCATACTTAATAATTATTACTCTTTACAATACTTAACTTTTGTCCTCAGCGTTCACAAGAATTCCTGAGAAATTATCCTTCTGCTACAAATGCTGGATAGTTTCAGGACAAGTAGAAATTTTTTGCATTTATTCTTTTCATAGCTGAATCAAAGTCTGTCCCTTCACACACTCCATGCCTTGAAACTTCCTTTTGTAAGTAAATCACAAAATGGATTAAGGACGTGAATCTCAGAAATAGAGATGCAACTCTGTTCTGAATATAGACAAAGTGGAAAGGCTTCCTACAGGATGATTCCCCAACTCAGTACTACTATAGACAATTTTCTTCAGGAAAACTAATTATTTGACTTTTCAGCCTACATAAAAATTCTCAAGTATAACTTTAATTCTATGTGAAATTCTCATCCTAAAGACACAGAGATTTTCAAGGTATATTGCTGCTTTAAGTGCTAGCCTAAAATATATTAACAATAAAGTGCCATCAAGGGTAAGATTCCTGAGAAACAATTATTCACACATGGTCCCAAGATGCCCAAATCGACTCATTAGATACAAAAGCAATATAATGAAGTGACTTATTTTGTATTACTGCAGTCACAGATCACAGTATCTTACACATACAGAGACTCTGAAAACACTTTCATGCTCCATATTAAAAACTGGTTAGTGTAATGGACTCAAACTGGATAAAACCAGGTTTCTAGAAGGATACTACACTTGTTGCAAAGCAGTTGTTCTGCTCCCCTTTCATTACTCAAGCCAATTTATACAGTGACATATCATGTATCACTATGTTACCAGTGATTACTTTGTATCGTTTACATCAACTTCTATTACCACATCAAACTTTTACCCTAGGAAAACATACCAACAAGGCGACTTTCTGATGTTTCTTAATATTACTGTCTTCTCCAGATTAATCAATTTCTCTATATTAATCTATTTCAGGAAATCCATTGCAACTTAATATGGTCTACAAAACAAGCAAACAAGATACCTTAATAGGCCATTACCCGGAAATACACGCTTCTTCGGGACAATCACTGAGGGTAACTACTGAGTGCAAAATATTGCTGAAACACTCCTCAATCCTGGTGTCCTTACACAAATACCTTCTTTCAAAATGAGACAAAGCTAAATACTATTGTTTATTGTAGTAAATGTAACAAGAGTTTGGCAATATGACATACTCAAGCTTGGCAATAACTAAAGTAAACATCTTGAAGAGTACAAAGTCCTGAAGACAGTATTTGTAGGATACATGTACCCAGACAAAATAAATAATTACGAGCTCTGCAAAGAGCAGGTTCCAAAACATAACTTTTTCAAATGTGTGTTTCTGAAAGTCTGCAGTTTGTCATTGCAATTTACTCTTACCTTCAAGTAGCAAAAGCACCTGTACTATAATATACTGTGCTACGGAAAGACAATAACAATATTCAGAGAATTAAATTTTTTATTATTCAACTCACAATCAAGACATGGTTCAACTTGATAGTTACATTCTTTGGACAACTTTATAAAGTACAAGATGAAAATAAAACGTGGTCTTGTCTCCGACAACTGCAATGAAAAAAAAGTACGACATAAAAAGGGAGATTTGTCATGTTTGGACACAGCTTTGCCCTAATTTAATACCAGAGGTAAAACATCAGTCTCTCCTGGTCTTTAAATTTTAAGACACTGACTGTATTAAAAGCTTGCAGAAATAAAAACTAAAATCAAAACATCTATAACACCTACTAAACCAAACACTAAATAACTTTAGTAGGAAAACACTGGAAAACAGGCAAAAATTGACAGAGAAAGCAGAAGACAAATTAAAAATAAATGTGGTTTTGCCCTTTTTTTTTTAAATTTTTTTAAGGAAATATTTAAATACCATAAGGATCTGGCACAATAAATACATAGGACAAGAAATCCAACACTAATATTGTCCATTGTTTTTGCTTCCTCAAAACTCTTGAATTAACAAGGCAACTGATTAGCAAAAGAGTAACGGAAATTGAAATTTTCCTTAAAAGAAACATGCATTATTAAACTTCTATCAGGAAACAACTACATTTTCCATTTGAAAGCAAACTGGAGAAAAACCACACAGAAGCCAAGATTACCAGATACTCTACCACATGAAGAGACAGAAGATCTATTTATATCAAAGCAAAAAGTATGAGGCAGCTCATTAGTTTATCAGGAAACTCCAACTCTGAACCATAATCCCAGACATTTCAAGGCAGGTGCACTACTGCAAAAGCTGCTTAACTGTCTTGCTACACACAGCTAAGTTTCTCCAATTAGTTAATCATTACATCAAAGCTCCTCTACTCCTTGCAAAGAAGGATCTCTTCAAGTGTTCACTTCAACTGTATAGAGAATAAAGGGAGAAGTTGTTTAAACTATTTCAACTGTCCTCATTTCCACTCCTTCCACACAAGGTACTGTGTTTACCCACCATTGTTAATTCCATACTACTGCTGTTTTATGACAGAGAAACTCCCAGTGATCACACATTCAGATAAAGAAAAAACACCTCAGATTTCACAGCTGCAATAGTGGTTTGGTATCATCAGAATAACATTACAGAAAACCTCTAAAAATATCCTGAAAAATGTATAAAGAAGTTGTTTCCCTCCCTTTCAGCAAGGAACATAGTCCATCTGAAAGGACGTTTCTAATGCAACTATAATATTATAGCAGGCCTAGTTAATTCATCTCTCCTTTGCACAAAGCAAAGACTTCTTCCTTTCTGACATCATCTGTTCCTGAACTATTTAACAGATGACAGGTGTAACAAGAAAAAGAATCCAGCACTTTTCTAACCTGCAGTTAAAATGACCATACTGAGGATAAGCTGATAAGCTTAATGTTATGGTGACAGAAATTTAATGCAGCAAATAAAGATGCAGAAGAAGTACAAGTCCTAACTCAGAAGAATTGCCTAAGTACAAATAACACTGTACTAATTTTAATCATGTAAAACTAGATATTTTTGAAACAGGTCCAAACCACAACTACTACCAAAATATAGTGCAGTGATACTTCACTGCATATTTCCTCATTGAGACAAAGGGTCACCAAAACGTTTTGGTTTGTGGGTTGGTTTTTTTTAATACCAAATTTAATTTATTTTTATTACGTGGATTTATTTTCATTCAGCATTCCATACAGAGAGCAAACATAATTATCTGGAAACCATACACCCTCAGAGAAGGGTGCGGCTCCATCCAAAGATGGAAAATTCATTTTCCAACACAGAGCAGAAATTTGACAATTGGGAGTTTAGTATTTGTATTCAAGGCACTGCCAAGCCATACCTCCAACAAAGTGAGAGTGATAATAGTCTGTGAGGAGGCTGCATCTATTTGCAAGTCGTTCCTGGGTCAAGACTTTCAAAGCAAGCAGTAACTGAACACCGGTATTCATGAACAAAGGCAAATTATTCTGGTGTTCCTCTGAGATCAACAGTTTTACCATAAAAAAAAAAAAAAGATATTTTTTTAAGCTTAAGGAAACAAATACCTATAGAATTCATCCACATACTGAGATGGGTCTGCCAGCAATGTGAGAGACTGTATGAACTGATTTTTTGATAGGCCATCTTAGGGAACATTAGTCAGTCATTTCTTCAGCTGTGTCCTACTGGCTTCAGAACCAGGGGCAGGTGCTGCAGCCTTATCACTGGCTCAGAACACCAGAACAACCCCAGCAGAAACACAGGAACAGGCAGAGAGCAGATAAGATGTTCGAGGATATTGTGATTACAATTTCAAACACAGTGACTCATAATTCATACCAATCATAGTCAAGGGCAAAAATCACCTACATGGTACTTTGGTACAGATTAAAATGTTTGCTAGTGTTGCAAAATTTGCCAATGCAATTATTCCAAGAACAGCGTTCTACACAGACAAAAGTATGTCTCTTTTCCAGCTAGTTTTCATTCTACCCACAAAGTCATCAGGTACATTACACTGATAGCACTGTGCCGATTAATTTTATTCTTTGGACAAGCTAAAAAAAAAAAAAATAAAAAAAAAAAAGAGAGAGAGAGAGAAAACCACCAAAAAATCCCAACCTGAATGCATTTTAGAAGTACTGCAATCTCACATCCTTTCAGCTGTAAAGCCTAAGAGAGCAGTCATCTACACCTCTCCAAATACATTATCAAGCCCTGCAATTTTTTTGGAATAACTGTGCCATACTTCACTCTAAAACATGGAAAACATTTTTCGAAGTACAAAGAGAACCTCTTTGTAGCACCACCAGTTCTAGATTGTCAGTCTATCAGAAATACCCTCCATCAATCTTTTAATTATTTAAACATCCATCAAGTAATTTTCCAAATGGCAGATCCTTCCAGGTACAAAATCCAGAGATACTTCCAATCATATAGATGCAAATTGCAAGTCATAGTGTCCAATTTTCAGTTCACCTCCTAAAAGCAGCAACATTAAGTTTCTGATACTTATGTACACGGAATCACTTGAGTTGTTATTTTTACTTCATTATCATAATCAGAAAAGTTATTTCCATTTTCTTCCTGCTCTCCCTTGGGGTTGTTTTTTGTTTGTTTTGGGGTTTTGTTTTGTTTTTTAATGACAGAAGTACAGGTAGTTTCAATCCTGAAAATTATATGCAAAATTAGAGAAATACAACCAGTCTCTCTGACTAACAAGCTTTTTCATGCAGCTACCAATTCACAGAATTTGTCCTGCTCAAGTTAGAAAGCTAGCACATTGTTCACCCACGAATGAATGGTCACAAAGTTATTTTTCTCATTAACTCAGTTGTGACACTTTGAGCTATACAAAAAAGGGACTGTCGTAGAAAAAAAAAATACAACAAACAAAACAACAAAAAAACCCACACTACACAAACCAAAAAAAAACCCCACAAAAAATCCTTCTGCCTACCGAGAATCACAAAAGAGCAAACTAACATAGGTGGGCTTGAATATTTTTTAACAGGCACTCACCTAAAAGTTGAATCCAAAACCTCATCAGAAGGTTACAAGTGCCCCTACACTCTTCCCATGTAGCCAAAGGCACATCCCCACACACTGCAACCAGCACACCAATAAGGCAATAATGATAATCTGATCAGATAAGAAAAAAGTAAATTATAAAATAAATCCCTCTTCCCCCCCCCCCCCCCATTTCAGCCATAATAATTACAGGTTGCATTCCTTACTACTGAATTATGTAATAGCATATAATATTTTCTTTGCACAATCCTGGTGTTATTCAGTTGCAATGGAAGTACGCATTCCACAGACCATTGGACACATTGCTACTGTAAAAAAACACACCATACCTAATCATTTGCAAGCCAGAAACATTAAACCCCTTCCCTAAGCATGAAAACGCCGTTTCTTTTTACGATTTAAACTTGAGTTGCAACCACTAGAGGGCAACACAATTACATAGTCTCGGCCAGATTTGGTAAAGCAAACAAATTAAATAAAAAAAGTGCTTACTGGAAAAATTGAAGACTGATTATAATATGAAGGTGAGGTTTTTTTAAATACTGAAATTACCATTAATTATAGAGCATATACAGTGGGTTATCTCAACTATTAATTCCATCTTTACAGTCTAGAGACTCAAACAGAAGCTACTTCTAAGATACAACATCCACATAAACAATTCTCCTCCTTCTTGGATCTTAAAATTAGGTTTCTCAACTTCAGTGTTCCTGCTAAAGAAAATATGCAAGTTATTGAAATGCCACCTGAATAAGCATGCATGTGTAAACATCAGAACGCTGTCAATGACTTTTCGCATTAAATACAGAAACTGAACTTCCTAATCAATGGTTAAAAATCCCTAGCTAGAAATTGGCCATATGCTGCAACGGAACTGGAATTAACACACAAGTTTCTTCCATGTCTAATCAGCAGTTCAAAAATATTGCTGTTCTGAGAACAGTTAAGCTTTTTCTTTACATAAGTAGCACTTTCTTGAAATGTATTCTTGACATTTAACATACTAAGTTCTGCTACAATTCATTACCTAGGCTCTCAGAAGAACAAAAGAGAAAGCACAGATACTAAAGCAAACCAGGAGAATGACTCATTTACCAAAAGGAGGATAGAAAAAACTAGCAGAAGGATATGCACTGGTAACTCAAAGCAAAAACGTTTAAAGAATTCTTTCAAAACTTACAGTCCCAAAACAACATGAAAGAAAGCTCAGCAAGCTTAGTTTCCCAAATCATTAAAAATGATAATGACATTAAGTAAGAGTGGCAATGTGCTGGTACAGTGCATTAAATCAGTCCCATCTACTCTATGATAAAACAAAATCTGTACTGTGTATCATTGCACCAGATGAACTCTCAAATTAAGTTCACATGGAATTCAAACTGCACTCCCAGTACAAACACAGCCTTTCCACAAAAAAAAACATGTTAGTTATTAAGTAATAAGCTCTGACAAACCAAGAGGTTTGTCATCCAAGCTTAAATTTAATATAGCTGTAGACAACACTATACTTTGATTAAAGAAAAATCAGTGAGACTTCTATGCTACCTATAATTAGTCTAGTATTAGTATGAAGTTTTAATAAACTTTAATTGGGATTAGATGCTATCCACAGCTTGTTTCAGAGGGAAATAGGCTGGGCCACTGGGAACTGGCAGCATTAAGTGCAACAAAGTTAAATACAAATTTAAGAGAAACATGTGTGTCTGTCCATTGATTCTTTCTTCTAAACTTTTTTTTTTTTTTTGAAAATAGCTTTCTTCTGCAGCCAAAGTAGCATACTAAGGTCCTATGCAAATACCAGGCATATCAAACTTTATAGATTATGCAAGTTGATAGCATGTTTCATTGGATTATTACAGCTTTTCATTACTTCAACCCTGTCATTGAAAAAAATCAAACCAAAAACTCAACAAAACCTACATTTTTGACACTTTTCCTTGAATGGTTTTAGAGAAGTGTTTACCACTCAAACCCAGTAAAAACACTTCAATGTCTGCCCAGCCAGTCTTAAAACAATTATTATATTCTGGTTTTAGTGTAACACTAACAAGAAATTTATATAGAGATAATAATAGCCCTCCTGATTGTTCATACACAGATCCATGTTAGTATCTACTGAAGCTACATAATCTAGCAAATAACTGAACAAGCAACAAGTAAAGGGTAAGACCTTCTCACATGAAAGCACCTTTCCATGCTGCTCCTCTTGGTAGGTAAGAATTAGTCTGTCTACCATAGACTTCAAAAGAAGGAAGTCATCCTCCTACTTGATTTTAAAATTACCTCCTTACTCTGTTGTTACCTGACAGTAGCTCCTAGGGACTGAAAAAGCAGCTGGTTTTTTAGATATTCTTAAATGAGAGACCCTGCAGCAGTTCATGGAAAGCAATATACAAGTCTTTGCGTATCTCTCGGCTTTAGTGGATAGCACATTCCTCAACAGCACTTGGTATCTCCCTGGCAAGTTTTCAGGGAAGTGTCAGGAGTCAGCACTCTGCTTTCCTCTCAATGTAATTCAACTATTTTTGATTCTAACAAGTTCCTTTTGCACCAGGTCTATGCTGTGGAGCACTAACACTTCACAGCACACTCAACTGCAGGAAAGATGTACTGTGCAGTGCACACAGCTGTTCTATTCTCCCAAACATCTGCTTGAAGAGTTGCACAACAGCACACCTCCACCTTCCTCCCTGTATATATGCTCTAGTTTCTTTCAGAAAATGAAAACAAAGAAAAATACACGTGAAAGAATTAAGCATGGACTAGTACCCTCCCATCATGGAATTGCAACACATGCAAAGTACATTAGCAACAAGAAGCACACCACTGAACATCCTGTACTATAGTTTCAACTTTCAAAAGAAGGTACTTGAAAAATTAAACAAAGATGTGTTGCATTTCTGGACATAAGCACAAATATATCATTTAATTCTTAAATTCTGATGGGACTAGCAAACTGTATTTTTACTATATTTGTTTATACCATTAGTTGCTTTACTGTCTCTTAAAATGTGATACAAGTCAGACAAAATAAATATCTTCTGTTAAATAAGGTGAAACTGCACCTCGAATACTGTGTCAAGTTTTCGGCCCCTCTCTACAGGAAGGACACTGAGGTGCTGGAGAGGGTACAGAGGCAGCTACCAAGCTAGTAAAGGGTTTGGGGCATGTCTCTTATGAGGAAAGGCTGAAGGATCTGGGGCTGCTTAGCCTTGAGAAAAGAAGGCAGAGGGGAGACCTTACTGCTCTCTACAACTACCTGAAGGAAAGTTGTAGAGAGGTGGCAGTTGCTCTGTTCTCCCTGGTGACAAGAGATAGAACAAGAGGAAATGGCCTGAGGCTGAACCAGGGGAGGTTCAGGCTGAGTATTAGGAAGAATTTCTTTACTGAAAAGGTTGTCAGGCACTGGAATAGCTTGCCCATGGAGGTAATGGAGTCATCATCTTGGGAGGTGTTTTAAGAGCCGGGTAGATGGGCTTAGGGACATGGTTTAGTGGTTTTGATAGGGCTAGGAATAATGTTGGACTAGATGATCTTGATTGAAGGTCTGTTCCAGCCAAAAAAGATTCTATGATTCTAAGGTCCCTCACCTCGTAAAACTGCATTTTTCACACTTAATTCAAAGGTGGACAACTTGAGCAGTTTACCTCCCTACTGACTGCACAAATTGCATGGCCTGATACTTCCAGACTCAGCAGTTGAATGTCTCTAGGCTTTCAATACCGCTCACTTGACCAGCACAAGTGAGAACTAATTCTAAGCATGACACAATTTATCATCATCCACTACCCAGCAGAACTCGCCCTCTCCATTTCTCAACAGTTTTATAACCTCGGTGTTTCTTAATAAGCACATCAGGAACACTGATGTTTTCTTCACTTCCCTTTGAAAGGCTTAGTTTGAAAACCTAAATACTAGAAACAGTAAACAGTAAACAAAAATGGGTAAACCACGTCAATAGTTCAGAGTAATGAAGTAGAGAAGAATCCCAAGATAACTCACACAGGTATCATTCTGAAAGAAAAAATAGTAGGCATTTCAAGCCAACTTAATCCTTTCCTCCTAACTATTCTATCAATACCTAAATTATTTTGTATTAAATAAATTACAAACATAAATTACTAAGTTTCAGAAAGTCCCTCTGTATTTTATCAGTTATTCATATATGCAATAATCAATGTGTAAATTATTAATCCAGTTTTCGCCTACTAATTTAAAAGGAAAACAGATTTACTAAAAGCGAGTTACTCAATAGTAATATTCTATGGTAAACTACAATAGCAGTAATTCTTGCCTTATAATAGAATGTAACATTTATTTTTTTGGAGTTAGACAATAATAATTGTAAAACCTCAATAAGGAACAACTACCAGCTTTCAGCCTTTAACTTGCCTCTTTCTAAAGGTTTACCAACTGTATAATTTACAAACATTTTGCTCTGCAACCCAGAAAGAAGTGCGCCCACAGTGAGTCAATCGGCTGGAACCTCTATGACACTTGAACTGCAATAGATCACTGCTTATCTTCTTTCAGATATACGTGCAGCATAATTTCAACTGAAAATTCAATGTATATTAGAAAAATTCAGTCCCCAAACCATTCAAACTTAAAAAAAAAAAAAAGAAAGAAATAACAAAACAATTCACCAACTCAATTCAACCAAGCAATTAATTTAATAAAGTGTTTCTAAAACTGCTAATTTTGGAAAACACAAAATACCTTTTCAAGGAATGCTTAATCCCCCTTACATTATGTCAAGGGTTACACTGCAAATATGTAACTTTTCACTGACCTTATGTTTACCACTTCCACTTTACCTAAATTTTCTTTTTTCATTCCCTTCAGATACTATATTACAGAGAAGTTAAAATTCTTAGCAGATAAAAATCATCATTTACTGTGACAGTCCCCAAAAAACCAATTACCACTGATATTTAAAGATAACTAAATAGTAACATAAGTAGTTCCATGCTGCTATTTAAAACATAAACCAAAACCACTAAAGCAAATTCTAACATCCAGTGCTCTCCTTCACAAGTCACAATATAACCCTTAAAAACCACCACATATTTAAATAACAGGTGAAGTGGTAAACAGCAAGTGTCTCAAACACGGCAGACACAGTTTCCTCATTAGGAGCAGTTGAAACTATTTTTCTAAAATCTTTCACAGAAGATGATCTATCTTCCAACTATATGAGTATTTCAATGAAAAAAATCTGTCTTATCATGATATACTTATTTTGCTATAAATGAAGCTCATTACAAACACCATTTCTGCTCTTCTCATAATGATAGCTCTTTTTTAACATGTTAAGAATATTTTGATAGTATTTAAGAAACTAAGATGAGAAATATGCATGTTAATACCAGAAGCATTTAAACAGCAGATTTAACAGAATATTTTCAAGGAAAAGTTTTGTTACCTTAAATGATAATTTTAACCTTTATGATGATTTTTTTTCAACAGCACAGAACTCCAGTTTTCAAGCAACTATGCTTAATGGTATAAGGAAATTTTAAAAGGAGAAGTGGTTATACATATTTCCTGTTGGGCTTTTTTTTTTTTTTAAGAGTAACTTTTAATCTAAAGTGTGTAATCATCACTTCAATTATTCTTAAATTTCCATATTCCCTTTTGCATTACTTGCAACATCAATCATCTTGTCTGTATCCCATCCACTGCATTTCCAGCACAAACTCCAGGATAACTTCACTGCTCAGAGCAATTTTTACCTTGTTGCTTATCCCTAATACTGAAAAGTGATTTGTGCCCTGGTGCTGATAAATTTTACCTCTACAGTTCTGACCATACAGATGTGCTTCCCGCCCCCCACAGTACCTAAAGATCTGCAGAACACCTTCTGATATGGTTAGCAGGCTCAAATCAGAGAAACTCACTGCTTGGATTTAAAAGGAACCAGGAAAGTTTTTTCCAGTCTTTAAACTCACTCCTCATTCCCCTAATTCTCCTCTCTCTAGCTTCTATACTCACATCTGGCTGTCCTATCACCACATGGCACTCAAATCCACTTGGACAAAAGAGAAAAGGAGTCAAAGGTGCAGCTGAGATGGGATGCTACCACAGATTGTTGAGAATCTCTCTGCCTTCCTTTGGAGAAAGCAACAGTAGTAAGGGGAAGGTGACAACTAGGATAACAATGACTTTCGGGAAGACAGCCTTACAGACTCCAATAGGGAACCAGTGTTCAAAACCAGACAGGGTAGGTAAGGTAGCTCTTCAGGAAAGCTTGAAATTCTTTTTCCCCTCTTGGAATGGAAAGAAGACAGGACCAACAATATAGAGCATAAACAAGGGAGTCTAAGGTCTGTTTTAAGAGTGTTCTACGTCTGAGAGTGGAAGATAGGATGGATAAAGCACCAGTTATGCAGAAGGACTCACTGGACATTTGAGAATCAGTTCGGGAAAACTCTGTGCACCCACAACCTTTTCTGGCACAGATTTGTTCTCACATCTTCAGTTTTGTCATATACCTCGCTAAGAATAAGCGTTTTGAATAACAGTTCCATTTATTACCTTCTCAGTAGAAAAAATAAAGGCAAAATTAATTCCATAACCTAAAGAACCATATTTTCTAATGGTAGTATATACACATTACAAATAAAAAGAAGTTACTACACCCATCCCCCCACCAAAAAAAAAACCAAAAAAACCCAAACCAAACACACAAAGAAACAACAGAGAGAGGCACTTACTGCTACATAGACTTTAGGTCTCAAGAGAATTAGATAAAGGAAACAAGAACACTCTACTCTGATGTTGTGGTTTATCATGCCTTTTTTTTTTTTCCCCTGCCTATTCCATTTCACTCTTCCTGTTAACTTATTAGATTACTGCCCTAATGCTGGCAAGAGCATCTTGTTTTAAATAAGCTTATCACCCATATTTTCCGAAATGTGTCGGTTCAGCGACCTTGAGATTTTCTGAAAGATATTTTCACTGGACAATACAGAACAAGTTGACATGGCTTTCCTTCATGGTCATTGCTTTAGTAGTTTTGTCAAGGGTACTAGAAAGCACCAAGGAACATAAAAATCGATATTAAAAAAAGCACCTTTTGAGTTGGAGCAAAATCCTGTAAAAGAGTAGAAATTGGTTTCCTCTCTGAATTTAAAGACGAATTTTACAGAAAGTAACAAAGGCTCCATATTCTACCATGGTTTTCATCACACAATTTCTCATTAGCATTGTGGGAATATGCAAGAGCTACAAGCTTCCTGCTATAGAACGTTTTTAACAGTATTACCCAACTGTAATAACATGTCTGAAAAAAAAAAAAAAAAAGGTTAATACTTGATTTTATAAAAAACAGTCACCCCTGTCTATTTTACACAACTTCAAATTGCAATACTTGGAAAAAAACAAACAAACAACCCTAGCATTCTAATGAGAATATTTTCAAATCCTGTAAGGTTGACTTAATACACTCTTAGCAAGTTAAACAAATATGTCAATTATTATAATTCACACATTTAAATGATAATACCTTTACTATGCCTCAAGTATAGACAAGCATCTTAGTGCTTTACACTTCAAACAAGCTCCACTTGAACTAACTTTACCACTCCTGATTATATAAAATAAATATACAACACATTCTTCCCATCATAATAATTCTTCATGCAAGGTCATGCAGTTCTTTCTAAAGGCTTGTTTATCAAAGCAGATAAACTTTGTCCTCCCTCTTAAGATGCCAGCAAAGAAACCTCACACTTCAAAGGCTATATTAAAAAAGCCCTACTACAGCTAATACTCTTTCCATCAATCAAAAATACAGCACATAGATAGCTTTACCCAACTAGTTACATGGTCATTTGCAAGAACAACTATGCCCTTTCTATGACTGTTAGTATCCCTGGCTTTCTCTAACAACTGCTGGAATATGCAGTCTAGGAAAAGTCCTCAAAGAGGAAGATTGAAAAAAAAAATAAAAAAACCCAACACAAACCAAAACACACAATTTCCCCTTTGAATTCTTAAAAAGGAAGTAGAGGTTGAGAGCTGTAAGTGAAAGTGCTGTTTTATTTCCAATATTATGGAATTAGGGGTGGAACTAGGAACCTTCTCATGTCTTTCATTCAGTGCTTCTTTTCCTCCAGATAAATTTTAACCAAATTTCTGACACATTTGGGTGGTAATTTTAAGGTACACTATAAAATAAGTATGCCAATTATTTCATAATACTAAATTATATATAGATATATACACACACACACTGTAGAAATTTAGAACATAAGATAATAGCAACACAAGCTAACCTACCTAGCAAATATACCTGATCCTGTCCTCAGAAGCTTATCTACTGGTAGGAATTTTGTACCAAAAGCTCTATCCCAAGTCCACAAGCAACCTAAACTAATTAGACCCACTGTGAAACAGAGGATTGAACTGGACAACCTCGAGAGGTCTGTACCAACCTAGCTTATAATCTGAAAGTACATCCATGTCATAGAATTTGGCTATCCTTATTCATACCAATGTAACTTCCCTCAAAGTAGATACCACCCTAACTATACACAATGAATGACAGTTCTGGGACGCATAGAAACAAAGAAACTTCAAACTTATTCTTTGTTCCCTAATAATATGCAATAATTATATTGACTGTACATAGCCTTATCTACAATCATAAATTAATTTTTTTAAATTAAATTTAAAATCATATGGCATTTAGCAAGAGGATCCCCTGTAATGATAGCAAAGAAACAAGGAGTTGCACTTACCTACTGAAATCAAAGACCTGAAAAAATACTTCAGCTGCAGAATGGATTCTTTCACAACCACATATTT
>JANIJG010004002.1:0-11593 GCA_024611175.1 Megaceryle torquata | reverse complement strand
TTGCACTTACCTACTGAAATCAAAGACCTGAAAAAATACTTCAGCTGCAGAATGGATTCTTTCACAACCACATATTTTAAAAAAAAAATTTTAATTAAAAAAAAAAACAAACACCCCCCCAAAAAAAAGAACAAACTAAAAATGCTAAGAACTAAAAGTAATTCATGCCTCCCAAAAGCTTTCAGATTCTTCAAGCACCTAGAAACACTAACTGCAGAAAACAGCAATGCCAGAATAAAAAAAAAATCACAATATCATCAAAACTGATTTGCAGTGCTATTGCCTGTAAGTCCATTCCACTGTTACAGCTGACAACCAAAAAGAAAAGAATGAGAGTTAATTGTGCAAGAATTACTAGTTAAGTTTACCAGAAATCTGAAGGCAAACAGGTAGGCAAGCTAAAAGCCCAGCTTTTCAAAACCAAGAGATATGGCTTCTACTCTATCCAGTTAACACTTCAAGAAAACCATTAAAAAACAGAGTCATCAAAATTTGCTGAGAGGGAGGGGTTTAAACAAGCAAAAAATCCTGTTACAGAACATTAATAATATTGCATCAGACAAAAGTTTTAGAAAGAAAAAAAAAATTTAAAATCTATGTTTAAACTTAATCTTGCTCAACATCCAGAAAAGGAACAGCTCTGAAAAAGTGCCAGTGAAGAGTAAAAACTGTCATATCAGACAAGACTAATGGCATATGCAAATAGCAGCAGTACCAAACGTCTTCAAGAGAACCTGCTGTACAAATACCTATTTGGTTCGTAACAGATCTTTTCATCTTTGATTTAAAACATAACTTTTTCAGCAGAAGGAATGGAAATGCTTGTTGCTTAATATAGTTATAGGCACACAAAATTCTTGTATCTTAAGCTCTTGCATTCATTTTATTTTTATGGAAGAACTATTACAATTGTATTTACAAGAATGTACGGAATTAACAACCTGTTCTTCAGCTTTATTTTCAATAGTCTCTTAATACAAGAACAAAAGATCACTTGTCTGTTCTTATATAACTTTTATATATATATAATCTTGGACATTGCATGTTGAAGTCTTTCTGTCAATAAATATTTTCAACACTTAAGACTTACCATGTGAAAACCAAAGCTGAACAAGATTGGGACAAGCTTACTTTTAACAGTAGCAAAATATTGTAAATATTTTTCTACTTAGTTACAAGGTCTCAATATATTACACTATTAGAACATTTGTGACTGAGCCCAGCTCATCATCACTTAGTCTTTTCAGTGACTAGTTACTATTATTTTATAACCTAAAAAGGTCTAAGTATAGCACATATTTTACTCCAGTATGCACCATATTTCAACTATCAATACTGAAATGTTCCTCAGCTTTGCAAAGTATTGTAAATTCCTCATGCCCTTAATTATCTTTGACTAATCACAGTACTTTTTATACTTTTTTGTAAAAATTAAAAAGTTAAAAAGTGAAACTGCTACTAGCATTTTCTGTCTTCTTCCACTAACACTATTACTATGGGATTTCAGACTTTCTATTATAAACCTGATGGAAGTTCATCATTTATTTATACTTTCTCAAGACTGAAATGATCTCTAAGACATTGCTCAATCACATACATGTGTGTCTGGTACAACATAACACAGAACTTGTATCCAATTAAGTGCCTGGCTTCAGTACAGGGATTTTCCTTTTCAAAAAGGAAACTGTTCTGAGCCTCTTGCAGACAGATGTGTCTTCCTGCAGGGGCTTGAGATGGTACAGTCCAATCCATCTCTTCGTCTGAGTTTCCCCCTCCTAATGCAGACTGAAAAAGCAGTTGTCTATGTTCAACAAAAAAAAAGTAACAATACTTTAAGCCTTCCTCCAACAATTCTGCTATAAGCAGAAATGTTTCTGGAAGACAGATAAGTTGGTAATGTTAATGCACTGTCACAGCAAGATTTAACAAAACTCAGCTCTTAGATAATCCAAACTCTCAGCAAGTGAGCAACATGAACAGGAAGCAATTATTGATGCGATTCAAAAGAAAATCCAGACACAACAAACAATCATATAATTTTGTAACAATAGCCTGCAAAATTGCTAGCTTTAGGGAGGGAAACAGCATTCTTCCTTCCCTTTCATTAGCCAGGTTCCACCAACAATAATAATTTTCACTTTTTATTAGCTATTAAATCACCAAAACCAAAATACAACAAATCAGGTGAGTATTTGTCTACGTGTTTTGTGGATTTTCAGCTAGATCAGATTCAAATACACACAACCAAAGTAGCACACTGACACAGAGAGTACTAACCCACACGGCCCTTTACAGCATATATAAATTACTTTAATTACAGAAATAAGCAACCAAAACTATTCACATTTAGTAAGAAAAATGAGACTGCAAAACCAAATCAAAAGTATTCTTCTGGTGTAATGTAAATCCACCTGCAAATAATCAATGGATTGCCACAACTAAAATGTGAAAGAAAGTAAGATAAAGTCAAAAAGATTTTGTATTAGGGAAACAGGGCTTTATATGTATAAGCTTGGGACCAGAAGCAAACCCAAACCATCCCACTAGAGTACTAAGTAAAACACATTTACTGCCTCCATTATTTGCTAAGTAACCTGATTCATTTGAGGTTTGTAAAAATTCACTGCAAATACAAAAGGGATTTTTGTTTGTTTTTAAAACCAAATCAATGTGTTGGTATTCCTGGCTCAGGATAGATGCATCATGACTGCAATGGATCAGCTCCAAGAATTACAGAATTAGCTCTGCAGCAGTGGCTCTAGATGGTATCTCTGCAGGGAAATCCTTGTCAGCAGTAACTTACCTCTGCTATAAATGGCTGCCCGCACTCCTACACTGGGTTCTAAAAGTATGGTGGTGAAGTTTGCCGAAACTGAGCTCCCTACCCCATACTACTCTTATAATTATACCAGTATAAAATTGGATAGTTCATTCAGGGTGAAACACACTTACATAAAAATATTAACAGGTGTATGTAAGGACTGGCTGACATCACCCTCTTACCAAAAGCATCTAAGCACTGAAATTTCACCGTAAGTGCATTATAGCAGATCTAAGGTCAGTCTCCCAGAGCACTTGGAATAAACATTCAATATCTGGAAGATAAGTGTCTCTTTTACAGACACTACAGAGTGTAAGCATACAGCAACCTCAAAAGTACCAAAAAATAAAACATTTGTCCAGCTCTCAAAGACAAGAATCATAACAGAAAGCTGAAAGACGCAATAGAGGAAAAATAAACAAGGCACTGTATCTACAAAAAGAAAGGCTACTGATATATAAGAAATTAAACATCCCTTACAAGACCACAGATCAGCACCATCAGCTGATTACAGATCAGCACCAAACAGCCCTGAGTATCATACAGGAATCTCCATAGGGAGCAGCAGAAAAAAATCCCCAATTTTTCATATCCCACTAGATTTTGTAGGACAGATTTACTAAAATGCTTCAGAAAGAACAGGATTCCCAAAAAAGATGTCCTATAGTTCTTGAATCTTGCCAAATTCTTGATCTTCACAAAATATTCTACGTAATGTCAAGTAAACAACATATTTCCTTTTAAAAAATATTTATCTTCTTTCTTTCATGGTCAATATACATTTATCCCTAGTAGAATACAGCAAGAGAAGAGAATCTAATCTGTCAACTTTTTATCAATGTATTTCTTGCACTAGTGGTTCAAAATTAGATGCAGTATCCTGTAGATGGACTAAGCAGATGCAATGGGTTCTTCCTTTCCAATTGCAGTGCTTCGTATCTGTCCCTTGTTCAGACTCAAGATATTCCTGTCTGTCAGTTTGTTCAGAAAGGTCGGGTCCCTCTAGATGGTGGCCTTGCCCTTGAGCATATCAACTTGTTCCCACCAACCAACATTCCCAGATCTGTTGTCATCTTCAAACTCAACTAGAGTGTACTTCACCACATCCTTCAGGTCATTGATAAAAATGTTAAACAGCACAAGTGATAATACAGACTTGTGCAGTATTCTATTTGTTACCAGCACCCAGACAGAGCACCTCCTATTAAACACTACCACTAGCTTGATCCTTTTATTTTACTCATCTAGTTGTTCATATATCCAAACTGCAGTGCCTTAAATCAGAAGGCCATCCTGGCAAACGGTCTTAGCCCTGCTAAAGGCAAGGTAAATAGCATGGACTGCTCTCCCTTGACCACAAATTTAGTCATTTTATCATACAGGGCAACCAGACTCATCAGACATGGTTTATCCCTGATAAATCCACACTGACCATTATCAAATAACCTCCTTCATGTGCCCATAAATGCATTCCAAAACCTTTTCCATGATTTTCCAAGGGACTCAAACAATGATGGCCAATCTCTAATTCCCTGTTTGTAACTTAGGGGCTGGTTTTATTTGTCTGTTGATTTATCTTGGGTTTTTTGGGGGGGAGGCCAGGGGTGTGGGGAAGCAGGTTGTTTCCACTGAAGAAGGTGCTCCCCGTAGAAAGCATTCTGTAACATTCTTCTCTCACATATTTTAAGTCTAGAAGCTAAAAAGCACAGCCTTCATGAATTTCATTTGCTATCATGTGGACTACATGGCTTTCAATTTACTAGCTAGCATTTCTGTAACCAAGATAACATGAATCTGCTCAACACATACTCACTTTGAATTAAATGAAAAGAGTAGTATTAGCTACCACTCTAACAAAGAAACTTGTGCCTTGACTTTTTTTTTTTCTCGGTTATTCAAAATTAACGTTTTTTTGGAGTCCTTTTGGTCTAAGAAAATACTTTCTTTCTTACTTGGTTTCTCAGCACCTTTTGTAAACCTTGGCAATAGATCCTCTACAAATAGTACTTAAAATTGTCACTCACAACAATCTAAGGCACTAAATAATTCTGATTTTTGTAAGAATGGGTATCTGTTGTAAACTTCAGGTTTCAAGTAAAAGCTTCCACCACATCTGCCAGAAGCATTTCAGCATGGGAGAAATCACATACAAATTCTCAGGAGTTTTCAACTTGCTTATTTTTAAAAACAAAACTTAATTGAGGAGTGGGCCTGGTATTAAGACTTTTAATTAATCAGTTTTGACAGAGTTTCTGACCATATGCCACAATAGAAACTGAGCAAACATTTAGATTTTCTGAACTATAGCCCACTTTTTCTTTTGGTTTGATTCACACTTTTTGGAACACTCCATGCTCAGGACAACATCCACTTCCTACATATTTAGTGACTTGCTTTTTCAGGCATCTCTTAAAAAAAGGTTCATTAACATGTAATTACTCAAAAAAACCATCAATTCAAAGCATAAGCTTCTAATGTTTCTGCTATATGAAAAATCCATAAGGAGATATTACAGTGTTCCTACAAATAGAAGCAAAAGGAGGTACTGCACTCATTGTCTATAAAGTATTACTAAGCACAGAAAAAGCCTGAGTACAGATATTCCCACCCCCATCTCTCTCCACCTTTATCTTACACATTTTTAGGCTTACATATTATATCAAAATATTTTTAAAAGCAAATCTAACTTTAAATATCTGATTTTAATTGCTATTTACTGGTGATCTTGAAGACTCATCCTACTTTAATCCTTAATAATGCTGGTGTTACACAGACATTATCTCCTTTGGCTGTGTAACTTTTTCCATGAATAATTCAAGTGCCTTTATACAAAGTAAACATTCACATCTTTCAACTGTGACATGTCATCTTCAACTGGGTCTATTTATGTGACATACTTCACCTTAAGCCTACCTCTGCCTCAAAAAAAAAAAATAAATTGTGTACTAGTTTCCTTGCCACTGCTTACGGATGCTCCCTCTCTTTGGTTTCTACCCTTTACAGATAATGCTGATACCATTGTTTACAGACTATATAGTAAAGAGCATCACTCACATGATTAACTAGAATAAAACAAATAAACCCTCAAGGAAAAAAAAAAAAAAAAGAAAGTATAATTGAAAGGCAACTCAAGAGGCAGCACAGAGACTGGGCTGAGTGACTGGGAATGCCAGAAACTGGTATTGACAAAAGTCCACAACTTAGGAAAACTGCTGCCCCAGATCATTTATGACCTATTTTGAATTTTTTAAGATTTCTATTACTAAATTAACATTTCAAGGTCTTTTTTATAAAACCCAGAACTGATAAAAGTCCTGTATATAAGCTTCTAAGAAATGTTTACAAATAGAAAAAGAATGCATGCAGGTTAAAATATAGGTCATTGATAGGATAATGGCATACTCCTAAATGTGATGTACTTATTAGAAGTTCTGTAAACAATGATAATAAACATTCCTGCATGCAAATGTTCTGGCATAGTTTTATATTTTTGTTTTTACTTTGAAAGCACCACAGAATTCTTTAAAGGTAGTTTGTGTGATTCAAGATTAAGTCTGTATTTAGTAACCTCTTCTACTTGCCTTTTCACAACAGCATTTTATATCCAATTTCTCTAATGATGTATTTTTCCCCTCTCCTCCACCATTCACCATACAGATACTCAACCAGATGAAAAAACATACCATACTGCCAAGAAACAAACAAAGAATCCAAAATTCTCCATCCTGTTGTACCGGTGCTTTACACCTTTTACAGCACCACATCACCTAACATGCAAAACATACGATACTCTCTTCCTATGCATGACCTTAAACTTACTCTTCAGTTGATCACTATGGCTGATGATCCTGATACCCACCTGGGCAACTTTCATCAAGGTCTCTATCAAATATTAATTCCCATGACATTATCTCAAGAACTATCACATATCAACAACTTATTTACTACCACCAAGGTGCTATTTTAGATTAGCTGGGTAAAGTGAATAAGCATATAATTTTTTGGGCCTGTATTTGAAAAGCCAAAGCTAACTGAAATTTAAAAACAAAAAGCACTGCAGCCAACTGTCAGTTTAAGCTCTTCAATTACTTAGCAGGCTTGCTCAACACTCAGTGCTTTGCCAAATTAACCATCTTTAATATGGTTAGACTATTAGCAATCATCAAAGAGCACATGGGGGGGGGTCTTAAAATCTTTAAAAAGCATAAGAAATATTGATTAAAAGATGTATGCATATTAATTTTTAATTTATGAACAGTACAACAAACTGGAACATTTTACTTCATTGAGTCAAACAAGAAAGGTTAAAAAAAATAAGGTTAAACTGCAAACATTTCATGCACTGAAGTTTTCTAAAGCATCCAAGAATACACATCACATACACAACAGAACCAAACCAACACGCTTAATGAAACACTTAACACAGATAGCAATTTGCACAATTGCATGCAGGTAACTTGCAAGCCATGCCATAACCCAGCCTTAAGAAATTAAATGCTTGTCTTGTCCCATCATGCCCAGGTATTGCATAACATAGGATAGTTAACAATGGAAGGTTTAAGAACTTTGATTGCATTGTACTGTTCCTCATGCTGTGTCATACTACTAAAAAATACTGCATTAATTACAGACCATATTATTCTTAAAATCAAGAGCTACACTGACCGCATTTCATAGAAGGGCATGCTGCAAAGCTAAAAAACAGAGCCAATTTAGAACACATGAATTTCTAGAGCATAACATCAACATATTTGGAAGAAAAAAAAAATTAAAAAAAAAACCAGAGTGCTGAGCAACTGATAACTGCACTTTATTAATTTCTTCCTGGATATTTAAAATTAACTTGATAATCATTAAGCAAAATAACTTTTCTTGTCCCAGTTCAATCCCTAGTGGTCAAATCATGCACTACAGAAGCTCTGTATTTCACTTAACAAGAAGGCAGCTAGCCTTTTGAGAGGAACAATTCAGACAACACAAGATTTATTTTTAAACCATTTTCACTATCAATGAGAAAATATCTTGTATGCCATTTTTTATACTCCTCCTGTCAATAACAAACCCATCAACTCTAAACAACAAAATATTCTTTATTGAAAGGGTAAGTAGGAAGAGTGACAAACCCAGTATTTGTTGTTAAGTCTGTTTTTTGTCACTCCTCACAATGAGATTTATTTACTTGCTTAAATAAAACTGTAATTTCTCAGGAGCTGAAAAATACCAGCACACCATTATAATCACACAAGCCTGTGCTTTCAGATTTGTATTACTCACCTGAAAATCACCTACTGCCAGCAATGAATAATACACATGCAAATTTTTTACCACCATTTTCAACTGTTAGTTTTATGTATTTTTAGTAATATTTGAAGTTACTACTTAATAAGAAATTAACAACTTACCTGAAAAGTAGTAATTTTAACTATAACATAAATCTTACTCCTTCCATTTGAAACCATATTTATTACAGCAAAACCAAAGTGATCGATAATCTACACAAACTTGCTAAAACAAACATGCAGTTCATTATTTTTAAAGAGAGCAAACATCTTACCTTGCCTGTCTTGTGATCAAACCAGACCAGAGCATGGTTCCTGGACAGCACCTTACAGTCAAAAGTTGCATTATTCTGAGCTGGCCGGCAGCGAGCCACTGAGCGGCCGATCTTGACGGGCTCATCCAGGTAGACATGACGCTCCTGAAATGGATGAGAGTTCGGGCGGCAAGTGAAGATGGCCAAGGCTGAAGGCATCGAGGACAAATTGGGGTTGCCACACCAACCAGAGATGAAGAGAGCCTCTTCTGACGCAGACTGTCCTCCACAATTTTAAAGCCAAACCTCCACAGCAACTTTATATTAAAGTAGGACAAACATTATCATAGGAGAGGCCTAAAAACCCATTGTTTCAATGTGTAAACTAATTCTGGCAACAATCCAGTGAAAAAGCCCCATTATGTCTTTTAATAACATCAGCAGTAGCTCAAAAATAGTCTAAAAAGTACAACTTTCAATCCGTCCTCCTCTGGAAGAATATGAGCAAGCATCTGATTCCTTCAAAGAGAAGCAAAGGCTCCTTGAAAGAAGGACAGAATGTCTTAAATCCAAGTAGATGAGTCATACAAGTACTTTTGTTTGTAACCTCAACTGTCTTCTTCCCCCCCCCCTTCCGTAAACAACACTGACCAAAATTCTGACCAATGCAACATGGAAGCAAGGAAAAGTTTAGGGAAGGGGGATGAGGAAGAACGATTAGCGTCCTCTCTCAAAGCACGCAGATCAGGAGTTGGAAGGTGAATACAAAGCCCTCACTCCACAACAGAGATCTAGTTGCTTCACATGGCAATCCACATTTCACCATCTTCATGTATTAAACCAAAGCAAAATAGGTGGTCCTCGATTTAGGATGGAGTATGAGAGCTATACTGTTTTCCTCCCCTACACCAGATAAAGCTGAACTGGTCTACAGTTTTAGACAACCACTCAGATAAGGAACTTGATAAGGCATAAAGAAGACTCCAAACTCTCCTCCTCTCGGGGACAAACCAACGCGTGAGAAGGGTCCTTCGGGGACGGCCTGCGAGGTGCACTGACAGGTTGCTCTCAGGCGGTGCCCGCGACGGCTCTGGCCGGCAGCAGCGGGCAAGCGTCCCTCCGTGGCGGGCGTGCTGGTGGCGGGTGGGGGCGCGGGGACCGGCGGCGAAGGCAGGCGAACAAGGGGCTGCTCCAGGAAGTCTCCGCCAAAAGCCCCCGGCGCGGGGAACGGCAGGCCAGGAGGGGCGGCGTCCCCTCCGCTCCGTTTCAGCCTCTCCGCAGGTGGCTGCGCATGAGGAGGGCCCGCTCCTCAGCCCACCGCGCTCTCCGCCCGCCGAGAGCGGCTCCGTTGGCCCGGCGGCGACCAGCCCTGCGGCGGCAGCAGCGGGAGAGGCCTGGCGGCCGGGCCCGGACGCCTCCCGCTCGGTAGCTCTGCCTCTCAGGCAGCCACCAACCACGAAAACTTTCCTCCGACCTGCAGAACCGAAAACAAACGGGGTCAGACGCGTTTCTCACCCGGCGCAGCCCCACGCCTCCCTCCGGCCTAGCACTGCCCGGCCTCAAAGAAGACATGGGGAGCACCAGGGCTCGGCTCCCCTCCCTCCCTTACCTTCAGCGCAGCGGCCGCCATAGTGACTGGAAACCTACCCGGTGTAGCAGCCGCGGCGCTGCCGGGGAGGGGCGGGGGTCGGGGGGAGGGCAGGCAGTGGCAGGGGGAGGAGCCGTCCTCAGCGGGGCCTGACCAAAGGGAAGCCGTGGCGGCCGCCTCCAGCCCCCGCGCCGGCTACTGCGCAGGCGCGGGGAGGAAGGCTGCGCCGGCGCGCTGCGCCCGGTGAAGCTGCGGCCGAGGCCCCGCCCTGTGCTGCTGCCGCCCTCTTCCGGGTGCGCAGGCTGGGGGTCGCAGCGCCAGAATGGTGGGGGGAAGGGGGGATATTGGCGCTTTGGAGGGGTGCTGGTCTGAGCCGTGAGGGCAATGAAGGTTCAGGTGGTTGCGTGGGAGGCCGAGTGGTCTCCCGTGAAGCGGGGAAGGGAAGAAAGAGGCTGCTGCGGAAGGGCCCACCTAGGGCACGTTAGCAGGTGGGAGCAGGGTCAGGTCACTGAGGTGAGTTCCCGGGGCTGGGTCCTATCTCTTTCCCCTCCCCTGTTCTCCTTAGCTCTGCCTGGAAGGAAGGGAGGGAGGGAGGAAAAGGGGCTTATCTGCCGTTAAGTAGGGGAGCCCTGAGCAGAAACTGGGGTCACACACTGTCAACAGAGCTGTCATGAGAGAGTATAGGAGGCTCCTTAGCCTCCTTCTGTTTTCCCCGTGCTGTTCTTGCTTGGTAATCCCAGGCTGTGAGGTTCAGAAGCCGCAGTGTGGCATTGGATGTGTTTTGGGGGGGAGAAACCCTGGTCCTAAGCTGCCTCTAGTTACAGGTTGGCAGCTGGAGTGGGCTGGGTGGAGGGGGGTCACCCTTGAAGTGGTAAGTGCAGGCACAAGGCAGAGAGACAAGGAAGAATCAAGGTGGGGGGGGTCACTGTGCAGTGTTTTCCCTTAGTGGGTCTTGGGGCATCATCCAAGGTAATACTTATCCCCATTTTCTAGAGGCCAAGGAAAGATTATTACTTTTTCAAGGTCATGGACCAGTGCTGAAGAGGTCTCTCCCGTCCAAATTAACTTTTAAGACCGTCATTCCCTATGAAGGGGACAAATGAAGATTGTTTGATTTAAGGTAGATGTTGAAGTAATGCCAGCACTAGAATTACCGGGAGACAAGGTGTTAGGATTAGGGAAATGGGAAGGTTCCCTGATGCCAGGAAGCTGTGGAGGACAGAAGTGGTTCAGGGTCAGGCAGTTTTAGCCAGCAGTATGTGAAGGAAATAAGCAACAGCTGAGGTAGGGCAGTGTCGTGTATAAAGGAAAGCACGATGGTCGTGTTATTACTTATAGCACAGTAAATCAGGGCTGCCTTCATTTGTTTTCCTTTTCTTTTTGACTGCATTGTGATTGGGGGGGCAGGGGGGAGAACCATCTGTGATAGATTACAGCCTTTTTTTTTTCCTGTTTCCTTACAATTATCCAATGAGAAAAAGCTAGGAAAACCAGGCTGTAACATTTGTGTATGTAGCAAAGAAACTAAATCCAAGATGAGAGGCAAGTCTGATTTTTTTTTTTTTTTTTTTTTTTTTTTTTTTTTGGCAAAGGAAGACTAATAGGTAGAAGCTTTAGTTCTATATGTTCATAGTTTTCCTTTCTCCCGATG
>JANIJG010004000.1:31719-60397 GCA_024611175.1 Megaceryle torquata | reverse complement strand
AATAAAATAAAACTTTTTTTAATAAAAAGTTTTTAAAATAAAAATCTAAAAGATATGAAAACATGGAGGAAAAATTACTGGCATTTGTTTAGAAAAGAGCTGGTCACCAGCAAGATAGGGGACCAGTCCACATGATGTTCATGTATCAGTCATTACTCCCATTTGGGAGCTTCATAGAAGAATTAAATGGAATAATTTCTTCTGAGGCATCCTCACTCCAGAAATAAGTTTTGCTTATCTATCTTAGATGGCATATAGAAAATCAGGCTGCTGACAACCACATTGATAGAATCAGAAAAGGATAATAAAGAATATTTAAAATCTCAAATAGTCATTCCAGTTAAAGTAATCACATGGCTGTTGTGAAGAGTGAAATCCTGACTCCACCAATTTTGTACGTGCTTAACCTTCTAACCTCTGCAATGACGCAGGACCCTTAAAAGCTGTCTATGGACATAACAATTTATGTTGTCTGAGACCTAGCTATAGGTTTCAGCTAAAACATCTATGTGAGAAAAATCACCTTCTGTATAAGGCTATCCCTCTCCGCTGGTTACAGACTGAGCCTAGGCAATTACCTTAGAAAGGATATCTTGCTACTGGGGAAGAAAATTACATGAATCAGATCCAAAGTCCTTGATATGAATCTGAAGAGCTTGTGTATGTAAGTGTAAATAACATATGTCTTTTGTACAGCTAACATAATAGTTTATTTAAGTCTATCACAACCATATTTATAAATCTGCTTATTCAGCAAGTTCAATTTGCCGAGGATGACACACGATTAAGATAGAGACTGAAATATCTATTTATACAGGGGAAGCAGCACAGGCAGGTATGAGTCACAATACAGTGGCAAAACTAAGTAATAGGATCAGTTCCATCCCTTCCCAGAAATGTTAAACCTATGCTGTCATGTGAAAAAAAAAGAAAGAAAAAACAAAGAACCTCAGAATAAAATGTGCTACTCTGGCAAAAATGGCAAACCACTTTCATCTATGGAAAAACTCCGTTTATGAAGTTCTGTGCATTACTTGTTATCTTGTTTTCTGTATGATATATCAGCTGTAACCCTATTGATTATTCAGTGTTACCTAATTCTGAAATTTTGATTGCATTATCAAAATTTCAAATCACAAACCAGTTAGCTAATATGATAGCACTGGAATCAAAAACTCTTATGAGGCAGCTATGGATAAGATTGTCTTTCATGCTCTTGCAGGAGAATAAGGGAGTGAAGAGTAGTACAAATTATAAACTGCATAATATCTCCATAACCTGTATATAGTGCAGTATTGTCTAGTATATGCAGAAATATCTGCATTATTTAACAGTACTAGCATTGTTTAAATTGATGCTATGCTCATGCATCCAGCTAATACAGCATAAAAATTTCCATACTGTGTCATTTTTTGGTGGCCAAATATGTCCATCAGTATGCTTGAAGAGTTGCTCTCTGTTTTGTTTTATGGTGCATTAAACAGATTTTCCCAGGTTTTGGTATTTCATATTTCTGTTCTATCTTTTAAAATCAACAAGTTATATTTTCTATTGCTAAGGCCTTGTAATAACTTCATAGCTTTCATCTTCCCTAATGCTAAAATAAATGTTCTTCAGAGCTAGACTCTTCTCTTGGGAATCCTAAATTACAAACATTTCAAACCTGGGTATTTTAGAAGGTGCCAATGAAAGCTAATGACATTGAGAGGCAAGTTATATAGTAACAGCAGGTTAAAAAAATCATGTACAGAATGCCCCTTCCAGTTCATTAACTGAAATATGCATTATTAAATGTATAAATAGAAAAAGAAAAAGCAATAGCATGAAAAATTACTTCACAATGCTATGTTACAAAGAGCAGTATAGTAAACATTTTAGCACTTACTGCATACTTTAACAAGAAACACAAAGATTTCTAGGTGTTTGAAAACTTTGTACACAAATAGTCTTTATGTATATGTTTATTTACTCAAGATACATTCCCTTTTATCTGGTGCTATTATACACAGCATCACTCCATTCATAGGAAAGACAGGCAACATGGAACATGGCTGTCTTTGAGGCTGTCAGTTCTGCCAGTTGTTCCTTCTGTGAAAAGCTTTATCTGCAAATTTCTGGTTATGTGGCAGAACCTCCTGGCAATGGAAATTATATTTAGAAACTTTTTAATGCTTAAAAATAAGATGAGGTCACAGGGGTTCAATGATAAAGAAAGCTTCAACACGAGAATATTTTGCAGTAAGTGTGACACTGAGACTCCAATTAGAGCAAAAGTATAAGTTGTAGATTTTCAGGACAAAATGCCAACTACAAAATCTTTTACACCAACACTACAAGGTTGTGGTTTTTTGTTTTGTTTTGTTTTGTTTTGTTTTGTTTTTCCCCTGCATTCATCACAGCCTTAAAATACCAGTACCAGCCCTGTGTGAAACTCAACATTCTTGTGTCACACAGGGTTCATTTTGCTTTGTGCGGGTTTGCACCTTCTCACTTCCCTGCTCAGGTTTCAAACCTGAAAAGTCTCAAGCTCTCCAGTCGCAGCATGGAATGGGTCATGCTTCCTGCACCCCCATCAGAAGAACTGCCCTCTTTAATGATAGAAAAAGAACAAAGAATGAATAACAGTGCTTTTCTGGTACATGGTTACAAATCTGGGGGGTGGTTTGTGGGCATTTTTGTGAATACCAGCACAAAATGGAGTATCTGATGATAAGCAGGAGCATGAATCTTTGAATAATGCCAAACTGAATTTGAGTCATTTTTTGGTGCATATATTTGCAATCCTTTTTTATGTTATTTGATGAGATGTAACAAATAAGCATTTCTTTATTTGATAATGGAAACATGTTCTATAACATAATCTATTAATGAAACCCAGATGGCCAGGAAACACAGTGCATTACTGTTTTGTCATTTGCTTAAGAGGTTTGTGATGTACTATAATACCACCTTTCACCAAAAGTCTCATGGCTACATTTCTTCTCAACATGGGGACAGTTAATGGCTTTTCTGTGAAAAAGCCCAGTGGCAGTGTGTTGAGGAACCAAGGGAAACAGAGAGATGGGAAGGAAGAGTGATTATGCACAGTCCTCAGAAGCATCATCAGAGCAGTTCCTGATGAACATTGTGGCCTTAGGTTTTAATATTCTTCATTGCTGCTCCTATACATCCATGGCAGAAATATGGGCCATCCTTTTCCAAGAGGATCTTTCCCCTTCCTATTAAACACTTCATATACAAGGCAAAGGAAACACAGAGGGTCTAAGCATAGTACAGTCATTCTTTCATAGAGAATGAACATAATGATTATGTCCTTACAATTATGTCTTCTGGTTTTCTACTTTGGAGATTTGCTTTTGAATTTTGCAGAGAAGGGACATGAGAGCAATTGCCAATAATTGCATCAATGAAAGAATAGCTGAGATCATACCTTACTGCCTCTCTCATCTGATTCCAACTTCCATACAACCTTAAAAATGTGTAATAAATCTGTCTAATACTTTAAATGAGTGCTGGTATGCACATCTTGGGTGATACTTGAATGGTAGTATATGTCCTTGCCAGACTTGCTGATCTAGGTGACCACCAGCTGATGTAGACCAAGAATAAGGATTTGGAGTAGGCAGTACTTAAAAACAATTTTCTTTGTCTATGAAACTGTCTTTTGGTTGGCTGATTTTGCAGGGGTTTCTATTAAAACCTTGCTTTATATTTTATACCTTAAATATTGTTTGGAACAGTGAGTAGAGGGAAAAATGATTTTGCCTCTAATATCTATACACTGTTTCCCTAGCTGTGCTTTCCAAAAGCAGAGGGTTACAGCCAGAGTTGAAGGCTGACATTTTTCTTTTAAACTCGAACTATCAGATAGTTACAAAGACATGAGAGTCTATTTATTAGAGTAACATAGCTGTAGTCTGTCATGGATAACTCAGAATAAATGACTTGAAGCAACACTGCAAGGGAAAAAGGAAAATCAAATGGAAACCAAAATGATAACTTCATTGTCAGCATGCCTTAAAAGAGAAAGCTTATGGCAATAACTTCTGTAAGTGACAGTGCAGGAAATTTGTACTGGTAAAGATTGAAGACTTCAATTTGTGCATTCTTTAATGTGTCCTTGAGTGTAGAAATAAGAAATATCATACAAGCAAAGGAAAATATTTCAAGGAAGATAATTTAGGGTGGAAAGTTATTCTAAATTTCATCATTATATGTCTTTTATAGCACCTACAGCTGAGAAAAATGCTTCCAGCAAACCTCTGTTTCATTGTACCTATATCAGTTAATGCATGACACGTTAATTGTAGAAGCTACTTATAAAAAATGGTTCTGTTTTATAAAGTGTTAAGTAAACACTGTGTTAAATTCTAACTTTGTGCTTCTAGTCTTGCTGACTTGTTTTGTCTGGGACTCTCTGTGTCACTTCAATATATGTGAAATTAAAAAAAAAGAAGAAGAAGAAGAAATCCCCAGACTCTAAGCTTTTGAAAAGAGGATATTTTCCACCTTTTGAAAAATATCTCATGACCATTCTGAGCAGTGGTGATCTGGAAAGAAAACAGATTAGAACGTTTGATAATAGAGGAAGGAAATATTATTATCACAGCTTGAAATCTGTTAACAGGGCCTTCCAAATGGGGCAAACATTAAAGTCAAATAGAAACTCAATTACAGGAAGATTTTCAACTTGTCAAAAATAATTGCATTAATGTCAGCAATGCTGAAGGTCTAAAACAAGGAAACTATTGTACAGTGTCTCTAGAAAGAAAGATTAAAGGAATGCATAGTGTAGTTTTAGCAAAAGGTCCAAAAATGTTCACATTTATTTTGGTTTCAGTTCTGAGGCCAAAGACCACAGTACTGCATAAAACTGAAACATCAATCTATTACCTTCTGACAGAGGTTACATCATGCAAAGACTATGGAATAGTCAATAAGATGAACCATTTATCTACTTTGGTCTAAAGCAAAACTTGTAGTAAATACAATGTAGAGGGAAAAGATTAAATCATTTTGGAGGATCTGAAGCTTTAAGGTATGAACTCATCTGTGATTGAAGGTTTAGCTCTCATTACAGGGCAGGGGGTCTGCAGTTGCAACCAAAACTCCATAGGTTAAACTCTATTTAAGAAAATGTATTGAACTATTATAGAAAATATATATGGCTTACAGATTTAGATGGGAAATATTACTTTTTTTTTTCAAGAAAGTTTACTTTACTTTGTCCCCTGATTTCCCAGAGAAGGTTGAGATACTATTTATAGTACTGCTGTCTTTGTAAGCATCTCATGTGCTCATTCTGAGCAGGACCTGCAATGATACATCAGGGTAAACTAGAAAAACAAAGTATCAGCATCAGAATTTTTCTTTAGCTCTGTGTTTTATTCTAAAAATTCATATATAAAGCCCTGCAATGCAGATATTTTTTTTCTTTTTCCTTCTTCCTTATGGTGTAATTTTTATTCCAAGCCGTCTGTTGTGGCTTGGATCTCTAACTAGTAAATTAATGGGAATTAGATCTATATAAACAAACACATAGTGATTTCTTTTTGAAAAGTTCTTAGGCAGGTTAACCATTTTTTAAAATCTCACTACAAGCTTGTTTATAACTTTAAGCCTTCTTATGTCTTTTCCTAAATATAAAATTTTCACAGGGCATTAGATGTTCTAAAATTAATTGCTTGGAGAGATTTATATTTTCTTCACTTAATTAATCTATTGAAATCTCTCTCTTCCTTGTTTTCGGGTGTACAAAACCGGGAGCTGATTATGCCATGTGACTGGAATGGATCCTTATGAAAGCCTGGCCCATGGAAGCGACACAGATGTTAACTTTCCTTTAATCTTCAGAAGCTATTGAAGTTGCACAGCATTAACACTCAATAGCACATACCAATATTTCAATAGCCAAAGTGACATCCACACTGTAAGAGCCAGTATTCTGCTAACGGTCAGGGTCAGTAACACTTTTACAGGGCCAGAGCAAATACTTTCCCAATCAGTACATTTCCTAAAACTATTTCATGGACCAGTGATGAGAAAGAAATGTTCGACCTCTGGTATTGTTTGTTTAAGAGTTATAACTGGTCCTCTCCCACCATCCCTTCATCTTCAGAAATCTGTTCTCATTTTCTTACACCATATCTGCTTCCAAATGCTGTGCTTTGTTACAAGAGCACAGGATTTTTTAATAAACAAAATGAATGTACACACCAGAAACACTGAGTTTGTGCTAGCTATTTATTTTATTCACGTCACAAAGAGATTTGCAGATCACCTTTTCAAAGCTGCATGCAGCTGGATTTCTATACCAGGGATGTGGAAAACAGACTAAGTGACTGCTGAGTTGGGATTCAAGAAATTGTGGCTTAGCTTGTACCATAATTCTCTTGGGCTCTCCTATTTCAAGAAAGGGGGCTGTGGTAATTCTGCATCAGAAGGAACACGTGACCCTGATAAGGAAATCACCTTTGTGTTCAAAGTGCATGGATTGCCTTTAAAAGACAGAGCTGGAGAGCACCATTCAGACAGACAGGAGAACAGGGCAGAATATGTCATAGTTCCCTCCACCTATTGTGACTGCATTTTTTTTCTTTAGAAACTAGGGCAAGACAGAAAAGGCAATGTGCCTCATTTTTATCTAGCATGAAAACAAAGTGCAGTGAGGAGGTGTACCAAGATGCAAGGGGTAAAGTCAGTCACGGCTCTAGGAACTCAATGCCTCTGGGACAAATAAACTGATTATTCCACCCGCTTCCAACAGAATCACTGTTTTACTGACACCAATCCACTGAGTATTGGGCTCTGAAACCTTGGATAGGATTTACTTGTAATTGTGTCTAGCCAGTAGGGAGTAAGAGGTGTCCATCAGGAGAGACCCATTCCACAGAATTTCATTATAAGCTTAGGGGAAATAAATCCCATCCCCTCCTTCCCATCCTGACTACTTATGGTGTTTCAGATGCTTACAGTTTAGGGGAACAGAGCAGAGATTTGCAGGCACAGATTTATCCTACTCCACAGCAAACAGTTGCCTGAGGAAGATTCAGCAGGGAAATTATTTTCCTTCAAGAGGTGCTTCCAGGTAGCAATTGAGTGAACTAATACATGAATCACTCCCAGAGTGTACCTGTTTCTCATCAGTAACCACAGAGGCTGAGTAGAGCAACCCAGGAAAGTGTCTAGGTGGGACACCTAGACTGGTGGACCAGTGGGTGGAACGACTTCATCCCATGTTTTCGCCTTCTGCTAGGAAGACTCACTTTTCTCCCTCATACTCCAGTATCAGTGAGAGAAAAACCTCACTTGTTTGAAAAGTTTGCATACATTGGTTAAAAACCTGCATGAACATCTGAGCATGTGTGGAAGTGCAAGGCTTTGCCTCTTGGTGGGTAAGGACATACTTGAAGATTTGGCCTCTCATATGTCAAACGGGACTTTTCTGGCCCAAAGAAGCCTACCTTAAGAGATGGGCAGTATACACTTCTATTATATGCATGTTCGCTTTTTCATTGTATGTCATTAAACTGACAGAAGTCTCAGATATGCAAAGGAAGTGTAAGCAGGCTTGAAGTTTACAAAGAGGTTCAAGATGAATTTGAAACCTTAGACTTTTTTTAGGGAAGACTCTGGCCGCTTATTTGGCATTTCAGTGTTGTTACAGCTACTTAGCTCAGTGGGGTTTGCATTGCTGGCTTTTCACTATTATTATTTGGAGACATCATATGCAATATAGTAAGAGAGATTTTAACCTGTTGTCAGTACATGACTGCATTTTATTAACAGGATTGTAAAATACAATTTTGTCCTATTTTAAAATGGTTAAGTGAGTGGGTTACATAGAAAATTAAATGGAAGACAGCTTTCTATCTTTCTTTAGCATGAGACATTCCAGCACATGACCAGACTACAATATAGCAAGGACTCATTCAAAATGTTGATAATGGATTAAATAGTTTTGAGCAGAAAAGCATAAAGAATCTTCTTCTACTGACTAAAATTTATAGCTGTGGCTTACATAGTAGCTTAGCAGTTCACATATGGCTTATGTCAATGGCAGAAACCATGTTATTTTCTAAATCACATTGATTTGTTATGTGGTACTGAAAGATCTTGAACAGAATCATTGGCTATAAATTACAGAATCTAGTCTTCTACATTCTTATCTGTGCTTCAGATCCATCAAAATGAGCTCAAGAGTCAAGTCTTCTATGTACACAATGCTACTAGTCAAAGAATAAGAACTAAGACCATTCAATTTCCTCCTTTTTTGGAGCTAAGCCAGGCTGACATTTTCCTTTCTGTTAGTTTTGGCAAAGAGGAAAGAGAGGGAAAACTTTACTACTCTGTTACTGATGGATTTTTTATTTTGTTTTTATTAAAAATGTTGAAACATGGGCCCTCTGTCAAAATTATTTTATTATTGAAAGCTGGGTGGGGTGAATGAACTGGCAACATTTCAGAAAGCCATTAATGGTACTGATAACGAAGAATCCTATTCAGCCTCCACAGCACTGCTATACTTAATTGCAATAAATTTTACTGAAATCTGGTGACTGATGTGCACAGTTAATGAATCGGTAAAGATTCAAAGGTTAATCTGCTGGGAGGTAACAAGCTCTGCCCATCTGATATTATAACCAAAATATGATATTTGTTAGTTACATGATGATATTTTTTGGGCATGTAACAGAAAAAATGAGTTTTTATTGGCTGCAGCTTTGTTAGGTCTCCAAGACCAAAACTCAGAAAAAGCAACAACTCTAATGGTGATTCTTGAACCACAGACAAAATTTAAATATATTAGAGGTGAAATGTGACTCCCTGAATAAAATATATTGTCAAACATGAAAGGAATTGACTGAGAAGCATAGTGTTCCCTGAAGTAGAGTTGCACGTGTGCCCAGGAACACCCCCACCTCAGCTTTTGTCTCTTTTCCAGCCAATGCTCTCCATCTCCTGAAAGACCTGAGAGACAAAACTGCTGTGCAGAATTTGGGAGCAGTAATGGAAAGGGTATAATGAAGCCTTTTAAGGACTTCCCTAACAATAAAGTAGCTTTCTAAAAACAATTGAGCAAGGTCCATGCAGACTCAAAATTTAAGTGAAAACAGGAACAGAAAGGAAACAAAAGATAATTTGACAAAAAAAGAAAAAAAGCAACAAACAACAAAAGGGGTGGGCGAGGTTAAGAAAACTGATGATTGATATCCTTGCTTCAACCCCAGGACTTACATTCAGATCTCATTCTGCTACACCTATTTAGTGGCTTTGGACATGTTGTTTGTACTCTCTGGGCCTACAGTGTCTTTTGTGTCCCCTGCCTGTTTATACAAGGATGGCAGGAACTACTACACAGTGAGGATAAAAATGTCAAAGGCTGTGAAAAGTGCAGATCTTGCAGGTACTCGTATAGATAGAGACTGTGCCATGAAATATCACTCCCAGTGTCTTTGACAACCCATGGTTTGAAAGATAATGGTCTGTACTAGACTCCACTTCCAGTTCACAGCAGACAGACATAGTCTACGTAAGGCTACCAGGGAGTGAATGTCTTCAGCATATTCATTCTTCTGTACAGTTGCTCATGGGCCAGCAAAGCTTGGAAATCAACTGCTGCCAAGAACCTGTGGAGCACAAGCCCTACACCTGGTCCATCATCTCTTCATAGCTCTTGACACAGGGTGACAGGCCATGAAGCAAGATCTTAGCACATATCCATGTCAACTAAATTTTAGGACTTCTGTCTTTTCCTCCTGTCCTTCTTCTCCTGTGCATGGACCAAAGGTTTGTGTATTGTATTAAAAATACTTCAGTATTTTATTCCCTGTTTTGATAGAACTCTCTAGCACTGGGGAGAAAATAAAATAAAATAACAATAAATTTAATGTAGTCTAATTTATTTAACAACAAACAGGGATGATATATAACACATTCATTTTCTGTAGCACTTCTACAAATAAATATTAAAAGACTTTCTAAGCAGGGTGATGTAGACACTGTTACAACAGCTAGTTGAAAGACAAGAAACTGATGCACATAGCAGCAAAGTGACTTGCTCATGGTCTCTCAGCAGATCAGAGGCAAGGCTGCTTTCTCCTCCTCCAAGGCCAGAAGACCTCCTCTTAATACTTATGCTATTCTTTGCTATTGATTTGTCAACAGATTACAACAAAGCCAAGCTGTACACATTCTGGCTCAAGCTAGCAAGATAAAGCTTATCTCTGTGTGCCAGGTTGAAGTCTTCCATCTTGGTACAAATCAATGTGTGCTTTCTCTTGAAGGATTTGCCAGGAAAACAAAACTAGCATTTCAGTCCAACTCAAGTGGATACCTGAGACGTAACTTGAACTCCTCCTAGGCTCCAGTCTGGAAGTTAGTATGAGGCAGGAACCATTCCCAATAGATCGTGCTAACAATCTCCAGTCACTTTGTGCACAAGCACAGGTACTAATCAAAGGATGAGGAGCAACTGGTGCATTTGGACTTTATCCCCAGTTTACCCTGAGTTCTGAATTTTCTGTGTCTGGAAACATCCCTCTCTCTCTCTGACCATTTTGGTGACAAAGAGCTGGTAGCTACAGTCTTAATGGAGGGTTGAAAGAAGAAGGAAGCAATCTATGACTATGTCAGAAACCTGACTGTAGTCTCCTCTGTGGTCCTTCTTTTCTTTGATATGCTTCAAAGTGATTTGTTAAAATGTAATTATTCTTTATAACATGATATTATTTATTATCATCCTACCTTCAGGTAAATCTGCAGGCAAAGTGCACCTGTAGTAGGAAAATTCTGGTTCCATTACAGCTTAATACTAATGCAATCAAATATCTATTTCAGAGTCTGTAGAAGTCAGTGAAAGACCTCCAGGGGCAGGACCTGGATCTAACTAGGTCTGACTACAGTATCAGATTATGGGTCACAGCAACAGTTATACCAAAAGACATGGTGAAATCTCATGAAGCCAGCTGGTTCAGGGTCAGATACCAATCTAAAAAAATTAAATTTGCTTTAGGTAATGTACTAATAGGACTTAGAGTAAATAAAATTTGTTTCCATTCTCAATGACATAGTGATGAAGGGGGCAGTCAGAGTTCACAAGACAAATGTACATTAATGGGTTAAGTAACTGAATTGTCTGCTTTTTTTGAAACTCCCAACCAATAAAAATATCCCTGCAACACTTTTGTGGTACTCTTTGGGCAATTTGTTAACTACCACTTTTGATTACATTATGCAGTTTGGCTGTTCAACACCAAACTAATGATTTTCAAATAAAAGCCTGAGAAGAATATAAATTTGAGAGTAGGAAACCCAGTCATTGGCATAGGATGACATGAAGACTACAATAATTGATTTCAAGACAGGCTATTTTAATTAATAATGATAAAGATTTGATTACATTTTCAGCTCTTTGCAGGATGATGAGAGGAGGCATTGATGGCACTGATAGTATTAAAGATATCATGAGCTATCTTCCAGGTTCAAGACAAACACATAGAAAAAGTTAGAACAATACAAAGTAGTTAGCTGATATGAGACTGCTAACCGGGATGTAAAATTGGATTGAACAAGAGATAAGACAGTGAAGTATCATTCTCACTGAAAGACAAGCAGGAAGGTGAGCAGCTGAATGCTAAAGGTACTTTGTTTCTTTTTAGTTCTCCTTTAATACAGATTGAATCCGTGAGGGCCAGGAGGCAATCAGCAGGACTTCAGCATAAAGGCTTGAAATAGCAAATATATGTCTCTATACTTAAACTACTTTTTTTTAGTACTGAAAGAGGATTTATAATCTGAGAAGGAGAATTAGAAACTTTAGCATGGTATTTCAGAACATTTTAGGGACATGTAGGATAGTTTTTGGTTTATATTTTATTACAGATTCTATGCTTATATAATGATTAAATAAGTATAAAATTAAGGAATACCAACAGAATAGTGAAATGTGATTGCTATACTATATTTTAGAAGAAAAAAAATAAAGTATTGGAAATAAAATATGTTTATATATTTGTACAAACACATATATATCAATACATGTACAAATCAATATATATCAAGCAGGTCAGTTATGAAAGGTAAGAAATGTCACTGCAGCAGGCTAGGCTGAGGATTATAGCAATATTAAAATAATAAAATAGCAGCTGCCATGGTGACCAAAATAAGATCCAAATAATATTAGCATAGCATGAGGAGGACTTAGCACACTGCAGGGTAAGAAGTCAGAATCCAGAACTGGCATGCAGCATAACAACCTTTGAAAAAAAGAAATATTCCTGTTATACCCTAAATATATTTTTATTATAACTGTCTAGTGATCAATTTAGTATACTACCATCTGTTGACTGACTTAATGAAATAACCTCTTATGGACTGTCCTCGACCTATCTTTGAGTTATTTAATGTCTGTGGTCTAACCAGGGAATATCGTGTTCAACAGCAGGAACACATGATGGATGATGCATGGTCAGAGTCCATATCCTGAACATGGTCACACACAGATCAGCTGTGTTCATCTACAGTAATGTGACTGAGAAATGTAATAAAATGATCCCAAACAGACTTTGGCTTGTATGATCTTTGAGGGAGTGTGAGGAAAAATAAGTCACTGTATCTTAAAGGAAAACACAAAGTTAGCAGGGTGATGAAAGGAGCAAAAGTGTACTGTGGCTCATGAACTGTCAAGATGGTGATGGAAAGACAAAAGGATGATCATGGGATATCCTCAACAAGAAGAAAACAAAAAAAATGTTCAAAGAAAATCTTGATGTATATATTTTCTGCTCCATCCAAAAGGTGCACACAAAATTAAAAAAGAACTTATTCTGAAAATGATAGTGAATAAACTTGTCACTAATATATTATACTGATGCACAACTCATGCATGCATTTTATCACTAGTGAGATAGTCTCCAAAAACCATTTTCTTAGTTCAATTCATTTGATTCTGAATGGCAGAAGTAATTGGTGCTTCCGGCTATACAATATGAGATTTGCAGAAAATCATCACTTTTTAATGAGTCTCAAAAAAACCCCCAAACTAATTTATTGTTTTTTAACACTTTGACAGCTTTGTTTTGAAAAAAATATCTCTTGCACAGTTCTCTGGTAGCAGTGGCACGATCAGGTTGTGACGTCTCCCTTTAGTGCAGTCCTTCCCTGTGGCACTTTGTAGATCTCTATGCAGACAATTTAAACATCAGGAGCAGAAAGATTGGGTGTCAAAAACTAACAAGCCTTTTAAATAAAAAGTATAGAAGTTGTTTTGTAGTTTTAGTTATTATGTGGATGCCTGTCACTGAGCTGTTTTCTGCTAGAAGACTTCTGTTCTTATAGGTTTTTCTCAATTGGCAAGGATGTTTCCTAAAGAAAATATCATACTGTCTAGTCACTTTAATACTTATCTACAATCAAGATACAAAACAAAATTAAAATTGAGGCTGCTTCTTTGGCACATGAAACAGGTGGAACATTTCTTCTTTGTCTTAGTCCAACATAAAAGACTGTTGCATCTCTGAACTTTAAGGCATGTGTCCTTTGGAGTAATGCCCCTTCCGCTGGTTCTCCTCAAATATTGGCAGCTGGTCAACTTCTTTCCTTGGCTTTGCCAATGACAATATTCTGTGCTTCAGTGTTTCCTTTGTGTATCTGTGTCTGACATGATTTTCCTTGCATACAGAGAGAAGTATACAGTATTTTGGTTTGAACATTGTAAGTAAAACAAGTTGCCTGCAGACTATAGACAAATGAATTTTGCAATGTGTAATAGTGTGGATAAGCCCACAAATGAATTTAAGCATAAAATCTGCTGAGAAACAGGCTGATAAAAATATGGGCCTTTCCTTATCCCTGTAGATGGACTTTTGAATGTGGGGGAGGAAGTGGGGAAGAGGACTAAGACTCTACTGTTCTGTTTAGACAGGTCAAAACCACAAGTGCATCAATAACCACAATGCAGATCACTTCAAATGCTGATGCTGCCTTGTTTGTCCTACTTTACCTATCCTTGACTCCCCTTCTCACCTAGCTACCTAGCTCCAGTTCCTCTGTAGACAAGGCACTGTATATCCACATTGAAACTGGATGTACTTTTTCTATTCTTACTGTTGTGTCTTATGAACAGGTTGCTTCTGACTAGTAGTAGAGTGTCACTGGAAAGAAAAAACAAATACATCTTTAGCTCTTTAAAAGGAAAATATCCACAGTGGTATATTTTTAGAATGAACAATCCACTATTAGTAGAGTTAAGATTTACAGAAAGTTATGTATTTTGGGTCTGATGGTGTTTTGTCACTCTGAAGCACTCCAGTTTTCATCCTGCTTAGATTACGTATTAGGTAATATTTAAAATAATGAGTCCAGAATAGTTTCAAAGACTATCTCATGTTTTGTTTTGTTTTGGTTCTTTTAATTTTTTTTTTCCATAAACCTGGTGTTAAAATATACTCCAGTCTTTCATTCTCTTTGTTTTAATATGTAACACTGATCTACTTTGGAACAGATGGAAAAAGACAATGTTTACAGTGCAGTCAGGAACATCCTTTCATTTTCACCTGCAGGAGGAGTGGTGACAGTAAGTAGCTCTGTATGTAATTGTAGATTTGTTTTTCATTACATTTAAAATGTTTATAGTGTTGGCTCCAAGATTAGAGAAAGTCTGCACAGGAAATCAAAGTGTTAAATATACACTTCTTGATTTGACATCAAATGTAGATTGAATGTTTTCTGATCTCAGTTTACCAGAAATTCAGATGATGATATCAAAACAGGACAAGAAATGGGAAATAAAGAAAAAAAAAATTAATATTATCAAATTGCAGCTCTGGACCAGGGCTTGCCTGTCCAGCACAATAAAGTTCTTACTGTCTATGGAACTTCAGAGAAATCAGTCTTCTTACTTGGCCTTTGAAGTCACCAAGACACCATTGCCTGTGATAAAAGAGTTTATTTATAACTTGGTCAGCTTATGTCTTTTCCCACTGAACCAGCAGGCTTTCCAAGGTTTGGGGATATAATTTCAAGGGCTGTTAAACCTCTGTCAAAGTTTTTCTGGCCCCCTAAGGAGCCTGACTATCCAGCATTCTGTTTGCTATGACAGGGCTTCATGTGAAAGCATTCAGAAAACTGACAGCTTCAACTGTTGCAGTTTTTGTAACAGAAAGTGGCATTTAATCTGAAAAACAACATTAGCAAATCAGCATATAATTGGGTTTTTATTTCCTGCCTTTTTCCCCTTTTCTTTTTGCTGTCCTAAGAGATAAGACAAAGCACAATGCTGTAAGTTCCTCATGTGTATGGGAAGATGCTATTTATATATAACCTGGCAAACTGCAAGAGGCAAGAATTAGGGATTTTACTATGATGAAAGATGTTAGAGCAAATCTTCAAAAGAGATTATAGCATAGAATGTAGCACTGCTTTAGGATAATATTGTAATCTTTCTGCCAGATGTTGTCAATAACAAAGCTAAAGACTGGCTTAAAATATCTAAAGTGTTAGTTCTCACAGTGCCCAGTTTGTCATGTCACACCAAGCACATCTGCCATCAAGAATTTCATTGAAAACTCTGCCTAAAGTGTTGCTGAGCATTAACATTGGATCACTTACTTGGGCCTCATAATCCTCTACAGTTTGGGAACCCTTGATCCAGAAAGTCAATGAAAATCTGTCATCTGGACATCCAGACAGTGTTTTGGTCCTTCTGTATTTAAAATTATTCCAATAAAATCATAAGACTGACAAAAACAAAACAAAACAAAACAAAACAAAAAAAAACAAAAAAAACCAACAAAAAAAAAAAAAACCAAACAAAAAACCCACAAACCCAAAAAAAACCAACCCAAAAAACCAAACAATTCAACCCAAACCAGAATAATTTGAAAAATACTAAGAAATGCAGGCTATTCTTGTGATTTAAGTTTCCTTTTAGGACCCTGGGGATCCCTACTTTCAAACTTTCCTTCATAGCCTTGTGAGCAAGGAGTTTTCTTTGCTTAAATTCAGGCCAACGCTCTCACATATTCTGACTCAGGATATTTGGGTTAGTGTAAGCATCACATTCTAGGAGACTGAACAAAAAGTCATGGACGTTGTCCACACTTCTCTGAAAATAGTTGTACATATATATATACCTTCAGATAATAAATATCAGAGATAGGCACTGTGAATTAAGAATACTGTCAGCTTAGTAGCAGAGCAATTCTTAAAAATAGCCATTTGGGGGCAGGTCAAAGGTCCATCCCAACCAACATCCTCCTGACAGTGGCCAAGGGCAGAAATATGAGGAAGGGTGTAAAGGCAGGACAGCTGTGTCATGCTTTTTCCCTGGCATACTCCTCCAGATGTCAGTTTTTGTGGACATCCTTGGCCTGAGGTAGTTAAATCAATGGGTATTTTAGAAAAGTTAAAGTAAAAATAAAACAAGAGAAAGGCTGACAATAAGGACTGTTGCATTTATTCGACTAAGAAATGCTGATGAAATAGGATGAGTGCTTGCTTCAGCCAAAACATCATAAGCTTGGCAGAATTGATCCACAGAAAGTTACTGCAACCACAAAAATATTTTATCAATAAATGTATTCATGTACCTTTGCTCAGACAACCACAGACTTAAAACTTTCTTAATGACTTCTATTAACATTAAACAAGGTCTTTGTGAATGTTATATAATGAAGGGAAGTTTTAATCTTTGTATTCTGTTGAAATTTTCTAACTTCAGAAGGTAGCATCACTCTTCTGCAGGAGTAGATAGTGTTGTACAGGTGCTCTTGCATGTCTGTTTTTTTCCCTTCCTTAAAAATGGAGAAGATCCTAAGTCTTAGGACAAAACCATCATCCTTTCATATGTGTTAGATATTCTGTGCTTATATATGTTTTGTAAAGTGCCTTGTGTTCATTAAGCAGAAGGCATTATAAAATGGCAAAGTATAAGTACTATTGTTAAGTAAAAATTTCTACATGTTGCTCCAAATGATTAAGCTGGTGTAAAGAAATGTGCACTGTGTCAAGGCAACTCAACCAAAAATGCATTAACACTTCCTTGCTTTGATGTAAAAGATCTTGAAAAATATTATGATGGCAAATAAATACTTTTTCCCTATAGCTTTATCTGTTTCCCCTGTGAACCTATTAAAATAAGGAGTTTTTCTTGCATATTAGTGGCACCCAGATCTGATTTAGGCAATGACAACTTTGGTAGTCAATTTATATTTGAATCAGGAAATGACTCAGTATTTTCTGAAGCCTTACTTCAAAGCTCACTCTTTTACAGTTAGGTAAAAATGATATCATATCTTCAGAATGTTAAACAATTGCACTGAGGTCAGGATTTAGTTCTGATGGTGCTTTGAGCTGCTTTTTCATACTGTATATACATCTTCCAGGATGACTTTTGTCATATGGCGTGATATACACATTCCCCAGTTCTATGACACCTTTTGTAATACTGCATATCACTCTATTTTATGTTTCCATGCATATAACTTGCCTGCAGTGTGTTAGAATTAGTGATCTTATGGTTTATGAATCTCCTGATACTATATCCTGTTATTATGTTAGCTGGAATAGGACCTTCAAATGAAGGTGATAATAAAAAAAGATGTAAGGTAATAAGAAGCATTTCTACAACTGGTCAAATGAGTGTGGAAAAGGAAATATTTTAACAAAGCAATATTAGTAGAGCCCAGAACCAATGCAAATAAAATCCCTGAGGAATACTATCTGAAGAAATGTACCATACTTTTGGCATAGCACACTTTACTGCATGTCTGACACATTTTCCACAAAGCTTTTGTATATTTTCTGTATGAAAATCTAAAGCATAAAGTCTTACATTTAACACTTGAAAAAATATTGGAGATTTAACCAAAAATGGTTCTGCTGTATGCATACAGATTTTTTTTTTCTTTTTTTGGCAATTGGATCTGAAGGAAATGATCTATCTTGAAGAGAAGAAAAAGGCTGATGAATATGGTCATACAATATGACTGAGATCTTTCTTTAAGAAGTGGAAGGTTTGTGTGGACTATTGAAATACACAGGAATATTATTGTTATGATTATTAAGCTGACCATATTGAAAATACGATATTTTCAATATTTTCAATATGATCAGCTTCAGGCTTGGTGCTGATTGAATTAAGGAAGCACTGGGCTCTGTGACAGAGCCCTGTTTGTTCAATCCATGCTCCCTTTATGTGAGGGACACTGAGATGCTCTGCAAGCTGGCACTGCAGTCCACTCTGTCAGCAAGGCTGCTCTGTAGTGGTGCAGGCCCCCCAGGCCATGCTGTGATGTTAAGACCAATCAACATTGTGTTCTTGCTTTGGCTACACATGCAGTGAATTGGGACATACAGTACTTTCTTGTCCCAGTTATGGTACAGTGATTTGGGACAAGAAGACACTTCCTAATTGTACCTGAAACTCCTTTTGTCTGGAAACTGTACCTGAAACTCTAACTGCCTGTATTGTGGCCCAGCCTGGAAGGGGACAGAGTCACCTGACAAGAATTGTGCACAGAATTGAAATATACTGACCAATGTCTATCATCTCACAATCCGGAGTAAGACCTTTTAAGATATTAGTATTTGTCCCTGAGTTGTCACATCTCTCAGGGTAGATTTCAAGAGGACTTCCAAGAGTAGATTTTGCCAGGACTTCAAAGAATAGAATCTTAAGGATTTCCAAGACCATCTGCTAATACATGCCAATGAACTTTAAAGGGTCAAAGATTGACTGCTGACAAATGCTAATGATTGAGAGCAATGAGTAAACACTACAATTAGATTTTGCAAGGATTCAGAGATCATTTAGTGCCAATAATTTGCTACAGTTTGCAAGGAGAGAAAAATCTTTTGTTAACTTCTATATCTGTCTGTATGTGTGTTTGTGTGTGTGAGATTTGATTTAGGAAACTTGGTTGCCACGTCTGGGGTGAACCTTGCCATTTTCAAATCCGTTGCTATGATAATTATAGCAAATTTTATTAAATCCCTTTGATAATTGCCTGATGATTAAGTATTGATAAAAATTATTCAACCTAATCTTCTGATTTACCATAATAGTGCTAACAAATCTTAATTTTTTGATACCTCAAAGTTGTGTAGTATCCATAATCACTCATTACCCAACAAACTGATATAGTAACTCAACATCATGGTCTCCCTTACCCCTTGTATCCCTTCCATTAGGCATAAACCATTGACCAAGTCTGTGACTAAGATTGGATCTAGCTACACCTAAACATGATCAGGAGTTTAGAAAGAAAGGGGATCCATTCTGAACCTCATAACTCAGTAGGAAGGTCTCCCTTATCTTTTTGCATTTCAAGTCTCTGTGTAAATCATTCTAAATCAATTCCAACTCAGTTTTCCTTTATATATTTCTTCCATGTAGTAAGCAATGGGGTTAAACTTAACACTGACCTTTTTTAAGTTGCACTTGAAAAAAATTGTGTAAAAATCACTTTTGCTAATAACTTTGACTCTTTAAGTGATCAAAATCACTTTTTTCCAAAACAACTTGGCAGTGTAGGTATGTTAAGATGATAAATGCGCTACCCAGTTACCTCAGACAAGAAGTACTGTTGCTTTTCTCTGTGCTAGGAGACATTTTACCACCACATTTATCCACCTCAACTTTATTTTGTCCTGCTTTGCTTTACCTTGTGAAGTGCCATAGTGATTTTACATAGGCACTGTTGACTATTTTTAAACCTCTGACAGTGCAGCCAACATAACTTTGCAGGAATTCCAAAGTAGGCACAGGTCACATTATTCACAAGCCTGTCATGCTGCAGATGGATTTATCCACAGGAAGATGAAGGAATCACATTTTACTAAATGGGTATTTCCTTCTTACTCTTTCTTGCCTCTGGATGAACACAGATGAAGAATCACAAACATACCAGTTTCAAAGAGTTTAAGAGGTGTTTCAACGGACTACAGTTTGTTACTACACTTGGCATATTTTGAAACTGTAACTATGGAAGACTTCCAGAAAATCTCAACATGAGTGAAAAAATCAGAGGTAAAATGTGCATGGAAAAACAGAAATCACTTTGTTTATTTTAAGCTTCAGGCAGAATAGTGCAATGGTGGAACAAATGAAACTTCATTCAGAAATGTAATTTGTTTAAAAGTATTCAAACAGACATGGCCACAAGCTGGAGAAATGTAAAAGCCCAATATTTTAGTGAGGGAAACACTTTATAAAATGTTGTAATATCTAAACAAGTGAAGTGTTTGTGTAATCAAAATCAAACTGTTAGTAATATTTGTCTTAAAACGTTTATAAGCACCAACATGAAGAATTGGTTGGAAGCAAGTCTAATTTAAAAACACAAAAGATGCTGTTTATTTATTTATTTATTTATAAATATGAGAGATTTATAATTTAATTTAATAGGGAAAAAAAGTTTGACAAAAGAACATATACATATATATATATATATAAGTACACTTTACACAATCAAAGTACCAGTGGTGGAAAGCAGAAATACACTGAGTCAAGTCTGATAAAAGTTAGAATGTCATTTTCATAGCAGTCTTATAAGTTCTGATATTGTAGGATCATGTTAATTTATTATTGGTCTCCATAACTTCTAAGACTCTTTATTACAGAGGGGAAAGAAAAAGGTTTTTTTTGTTATTGTTATTGTTGTTTTGGTTTGGTTTTTTTTGGGGGGTGTGGTGGTGGTGGTTTTTTGTTTGTTTCTTTTGTTTGTTTTGTTTGTTTGGTGGTTGTGGTGGTGATGAGTTTGGTTTTTTGTTTGTTTGGGGTTTTTTGTAGTGGGTTTTGGTTTTTTTTGTCAGTAAAATATCTCTCCAGAGTGGTGTAGGCTGTCTAAAAACAATTACAAAAAAATCATCTGTAAATCTTTATCACCTTTCAACTTAGATAACTCCCTGAAATAAATAGGCAGAATATTACCAAAATTCAGGTAAACACAGAGTAAAAGTTGACACCAGAGTGTACTTTATTTCTTGAAAGAAATAATATAAACTATGTACCTTCCTTTTAATATCTTGATCATATAACACCAATGCGAGAGAGGTTCAGTTTTCCTAGGTGACAACACCTAACTAAGCAATTATAAATTACAATTATTCTTGAAAAAATGAATCCAAGACACTTTGTTAAAAACCCTTCAGATGATGGACAGATTATGTCAGTCAAGAAGATGAGCTCCTTGCCTTCTCTTCAGCCCATTTCAGAACTATTAACATAAAGCCTATTTTAGATTGATCAGCAGTTCCACCACCACAGGAAATATGACAGGAGGTCTCTTTTCAAGGAGCTCTACTAGAAACCTTTGTGGATGCCATACGATCTTGCCACACAAAGCATCACAATATCTCATAAATGTTGCTGTAATGGAGAAAGTCTGGTAGGCCAAAGTTAGGTTGGAGTCTTCAGCACTGTAAGCAGCCCAGTGAGGAGGGCACAAGAGGTGGCTGTCAGAGTCATTTTACCGAGTGTCACCTCAAATATTAGTTTGATCAACCATTGTCATTAAGAAGCCAAATAGTAGTTTATTGAAAATAATTAGATCCACTATAATTAAAATGAAAAACCAAACTTGACAAATCACAAAAAGTTGGGAATGTGGATACCTAAAAACATTTAAGACAAATATACACATAGCTGACCTAAGTGTCAGCCTAGAAAGCCTGATGTCATAAAGTAATGGCAGTAGCCAGTTTAATTATTCTTTCCCACAATAAATCCCTGTCCAGGAACCAGTGTTATGATTACTTTTTATTTAAGGTGCTGTGGGATCAGATTCTTTCATAAGAATCCCAACAATGGCCATCATCCACAGGTGTAATATTTTAGATAAGTGTTACTTATTGGTGTTACTGGTCTCAGATATTGAAAATGAAGAACAGGTTCTAGTTTTTCTTTTTTTCATATCATAATTATTCCTGAGTTTTGGTACAGAGTTAGATTTTTTTTTTACCTACTATGATTCAGAAACTATGCTCATCTGGTATTTCAGCAGTTCTATGGCTATAGACTGCTGTCAGGATTAACACTGGACTCTAGGCAGTTGCAGTAAGATAGGAGAATGGAGTACATGACCTTCACAGGTACCTTTAAACTGTGTTTTCTATATTTGTCTTCACTTGATTTTACCCCAGTAGAATTTCTAAGGAAGATACTGTCTTAACATTGATATAAGCAACAAGGAGCTCAGATGTCTTTGTAAGGTCTTGATTATTTGGACACATGGGGGCATTCCAAAAAGACAAACTAAATTGCCCTCAGAAAATCTCCTGGGTTGAAAATTTTTGTAGTTGGAAAGAGTTTCCTTTTCCCTCTTAGACTGGCTACGGTCCTTGGTTGATAATCACTCCCATGTCAGCAGGATCTTTGTCACCAGTCTGGTCATTTACATTCCAGTGGGTGCAACAGCACTCCAGGACCTCAGCAGAGCTCAGCACACAGGCACAGCGTGGCTGGGTATGTCCAGGAGTGGGACTAACTCCAACAAGTAAAAAACCATCTATCTAACTCCAACAAGTAAAAAACAATCTGTTAAAAACCTTGTTCTTCTTTAATACAGTACATGGCTATTTCATCCCATCCTCTGAGCACTTTTGCTGCACTATTTACAAGTCTAGCGTACTGATGATGACTTAGATTTCTCTTGCTATCCTGTAGCACAATACAGATATTGAACGTTTTGATTTTCTGCAACAAAATTCTTATATTTCTTAGAGAGTCCTTGAGTTGCAAAGGGGTCATTAGGCAGACAGAGATGCAGAAATACACAAAATAAAACTAAAATGAAAGTTTGTCCTGGACTAAATGTCTCTTACATGTTTTTCTGGAAATGCAAGAACATACGATTCTGCTCTTGTTCAAGAACTTGTACTTTGCAGAATCAAAACACATGAAAGCTCTCACATTCACCTGTAAAATCTTTGGGCTACTTATAGATACATGTCAGTGAATGGAACTGGCCATAACATTTTTTTTTCTATGATCCTTAGGTCAGAGGTACAGTTCTGACTGTGTTAAAACAGGCATGTGAGAGGCACCAAGTGCAAAATGAATGAACACAACTATATTGTTGATACTCAAGTGATGAAAGAAGGCACTGGGCACTGTGGTAGGAGTGCTGCAACACAACTGATCTGAATGCTATACAATAAATCAACACACTACATTTGAAAACAAAAATAAAAACAAAAACCTTGCTGCAGTTCAGAAAGAATATACAGTTATCCCGTCCTTTCTGGAATGAGCATTGGAAACAGACTTGCACTGTTCTTTGTGTCTGCTCAGTGGAGTTTTGACTCAGAGATACCTACATGTGGGCAATATTCGCCAGATTTTTGACTGAAATGGTTTTTCAGAAATGTCCTAAAATCAATCTCATCCCTGAAAAAAACCCCAATCAACCTCCACCTCAAAAACAAATGAGAATGTGGGCAAAAAAATCCTAAATCTAGGAAATCATGCACATATCTGCATCTGGAACCATCCTTACTAACTCAGGTGAACTCTAACAGTGAAAGCAAGACACTGAAGCTCCAGCCACGGCATCCCAGGGCAATGCTCAGACTGGCCTGGTCTGCACCGCATAACTGCACTGATGCTGAGCTCCAGGAGGACCCCAGAGCCCCAACAGCTGTGCTGCAAATCTTCTATTTGATGCTCTGGATTTGAGTCTTCACACATAATTTTAAGTAATTGATCACTGTTGTGTTTTTTTAATAGTGAATGACTGTACTGAAAAATTAAACACAGAGGAATTCCCTCTTGGCACTCATGTTTACCAGCTGTTCCAAGAAAGATTACTCTATCCATTGCTGCATCAGAAAACATTATTCCAAACAAGGAGTCTAAATATTAAATTTATACATTATCTTCCTGATTTCTTCCCCTATGCTTAGTTCAATTTTTCTAATATTTTACCTCTTATTCAGATATTTAAAATCTTCTGCTTCATGGGGGAAGACCATGAGATCACCATGTGTACAGTCCAAAGAACTGAAGAGACTAGTTGCTGTTTCAGTCAGTTCTTAAGTCCTTAACTCATGACATAGGAGTATAAGATATTATCCCTAAACCATTTTGAGCAAAGTACTTCATAAATAGTCTGGCTGACATAAAGATTGTACTATTTAAATGGCAGAGTAAGTACATAAGAATTATTAATTTATGCTGTAAGCCTTGCCTATGTACACGGAGTACTTTTTAAAGCTGCCAATAAATCATAACAGATAGCTTAACACTTTGAAACGCAGTGGAAAAGCCAATTAAAACCATCTTGGAGCAGCAGTTGGAAATACTGTGAGCCAGTTAGTCAAAGGCTGGTTTCAGAAATAATTCTGAGTTTACTAATTTTACCATTAACAGTCAATCAGAAATCCAGTAATCAATGGGAGTATCCTTATTTTACTTTGGACTAACACTAGTGTCATAACCAAGGGTACTCAAATTAATGCCATCTCTTTGACACAAGTGTCAGCTCAGAACTCCTGTCATCAGAGGCAAAGTGGGAGCTAATCATGAAATGTTTTCATAAATGTATTCTATTCCTTTTTTCATAACATTTCTTTTAAACTATGGATTACAAGCTATCTGAAGCCCGAGACAAAGGATCTTCCTTGTCAGTGTGCACATGTGGAGCCATGAGGTCCAAGCTGATGACTGGAATTATTCAGTGCTAGAATGATATAAGTGATAATTCATAACATCTGTCTTGTCTTTCAGGAAGTATTTGTTCTATTCCAAAATATAAACTGCATATGTTTGGAGTCTGCAAGTGGCACATTTTGGCTCTTTTGTGTTGTTGATGGGTAAGTGACAATTTTAAGTGCCATTTTTGCATTCTGCTAAGTCAATTCACCATCCTTTAATACTTTTTCTTGGAAGCTAAACCTCAAGGCTCTATACTCTCTGTCACAATTTCTCACACTTCAGAAAACCAACTTTCTTGAAGGTGCTTTCTTCAGAGCTACAGGTAGCAAAATGTGTAAGTCTCAAGCAGGTGGCAATGCTGGTAGCAGGTTTTGGTGCTAAGCCTGAACAAGCATCATCTTTCTGAGCAGTCAGATCTACAAAAAGGCAGTCAGTCACAGACCCTGTACTGGGGTACTGGGAGATCACACCTTTCCCAGTATTTCCAAATATTAAATCAATGGAGCTTCTTTGACTTCACATGCCTCAGTGAGGGGCAATGAAGCCTCTGACATTTCACCTGTTGCTTTTCTCTGCTTTTTTCCCCGCTTTTTTCCCTGTAGAGTTGTGAATGTGATAAACTGGTAAAGAGGCACCTGTAATAGAGCTTTCTCTGTCTTTCACCTCAGTAAGCAGCAGTATGCTCCCAAAATGGGTCCTGGTTAATCTCTGAGCAGAATCATTAAGTAAGCATATTAACATTTCTTCCATTTCTCTCCTACTCAGAGGCAGAATTTGATATGCATTTTGACATGTTTTACACAGTTTATAAGCTTTAGCAGTTAAGACGAAACGTTCTGAATTTCATTTTAAGTCTTGGAAAAATATTTATAAAATAATAATGGCAAACAATGTGGGGACATTCAGGAGAGGCACACGGGCTACTTATGCTTCTTACTTGGAAAAAGGTAGTTTTAGGTAAGACTTGCATAAATACACTAATTACATAATGTTCACTTGTACTGTCAACATATTTTCTGAACAAGTTTCCAGTTGAAAGCATCATTTTACATTCTCATCTTTTATTAGCATTCAGACTCATCTAAAAAATGCTTAGGACCTCATATAGCTTAGTCATGGTGAAACATCAAAGTAGACAGAAGATTAACTGTGTAGTCAAGAACATGTAACTCGGAGAGAGCTTCAAACAGTTTGAGTGATTTGGTCCAGCTAAAGTTCCCCAAGAAAAACACCACTTCTTATAGGAAATTTGACCCTTGAAAAATGTTAAAATATTTTTCACATGTTCATCTCACTATCTCTTGTTTTATAGCACTTCTAGAGGTATAACATCATTCCTGTAAATAAAGTGACTTCCTGTCTTCAGTCAATTGCTTAAGAAGAATGAAGCATGCCAGATGACAGATCTGATTGTGTCAAAGTAGCAAAAGAAGAGCATTAAGGAACAGGAGAAAATTCCCACTATGGAAAAAAATAGTGATGATTTTTTGTCATTCATTTGCAAGAAATACTTTCAGGATTTAAAAAGAAAAATCTATTTTAAATTTTTCATCAGTAGGATTTATAGTGCTATATTGCTTCAGGCTGAAAAAAAAAAAAAGAAAAAAGAAAAAGATGTCTTTTCACAACAACGGACTAAACACTGCCAAAGCCCATATTTTCATTATTTCATTTGAGACAAAACAGCAAACCTTTCCTTTCATAGAATCTACAATCCATTTCAGTTAGGTTTGCTATGGATATTCATGAGTGCTTTTTCCTCCACAAGGAAGCTCCCAAATGAGAACTAATCAAGGCACAAGATTATTAATGGCTACAAAACAAAAATTTTCACCTAAGCTCTCAGTGTCCATATTTGGAAACAATGTGTGTATTTTTTCTGGAGGAGGTCTCTCATTCCTCACGCTAGAGCAGTTTCCACTAGGCACAAGCTATGCACCACGAGTTGCAAGCGAAGTATTCTGCACCAAAGCTATGACATATGTAATGAGCATATTTCCTGTGTTGTGAGGATATTCAGTGTCTGCTGATAAGACCATTGCATCTCTACTGTTCATAGTTTAAAACAGAGCTACATCTATTTATTGGATGAAATCCCAGCTCCAGACAAGTCAAAGTGACTTTTGCATTAGCTTTGGATGGGCCAAATTTTCACCCCTTGGTTTCTCTGACTGAGAAAACAGATTTACCATCTAGAAGCGTATTGGCCTAGGTATGAAGTGCAAGTTCAGATCCACCAGATGTAAATTGTTTTGTATTATAAAAAGACTTTTTGAACCTCTAGTGAAACAGAGGAAGGTAAATGGGGAAAGAATATAATCCACTTGCATTTGGCCTTTGTTTATTCAGATTAGCAATAAGTAGATTTCCATCAGTAAGTAACATGTCTTTGTTGGGCAGCATTTGGTAACACTTTCCAGAGATGAATAGAAGTCATGGTAGTATAAGCATCATTATAGGCCTGAAACTGAAATTTCAGCTAAGATTTTCATCTGGCCTTATATTCTAATGTTATCATTAGGTTACACCTTCTCACGTGTTTCCATTTTGTTAGCACAGCAGAAAGCTAAGACTTCAGTAAAACATTACACATAGCATAAAAATATTATACTGGAATTTTGCAATATGTCATTAATTTCTTGTTTCCTGTGCCTTGGCACATTTTTAAAGGAATTAGCAGAATAATATTTACTAGTTTTGTTGGAAAGTTTCAACTGTGATTGCCTGGATGCCATCTGCTGAAGTGTTCACAGGTCAGAGCCCAGAGTGAGGAAGGTATTTTGATAAAACAAAATTCCTTGTACAATCTGGGACTGAGGGCAGTTGGCACTTCATGATCTACTCTCCATGCTACACAAATTTCCATTGCTTGTTCTCCTGGAGAGGACACTTCCTCTGTGATCAAAAATTAAAATAGAGAAAAAAAATCCCTAAAAATATTTAAGTATTGCTATCACTACACTTTGCTGGGCTTTATGACCATATCATGACCATTCTAAAGGAAAACTAACAAAAAAACAAAAGGCCATGCCATAGCTGGTGACCACTCAGGCTTCCTCAGTCCTGCCTGTTTGGACTGACCCCACAGCTCATGGCCACCAGTGTGAGGAACTCCTGCTGGCCACAGGCAAATTGCAACACTGGGCAGGTCCATGTGCAGGGTGGACGGCTGCAGAAAAGTAGTGCAGCAAAGAAACCTTGCCCTATAGTGAAAAAGAGTGGGCCTGTTTCTGTACCCCTATTTAGTTTTGAAGCACCATCACTTGATGCAGTGTGTCAAGCCCAAACAAACACAGTTTTCTGTTCACAGAGTGACAGGTTCACGGAAGGGCTGAGGCTGGCTAGCATGTCTAGAGATGGCCTCACCCACCCTCCTGTGCAGCACAAAGCCAGCTACAGCAGCTTGCTTGTGTTTTGGGTATTTCCAAAAGCCTCTCTGAACAGCCTGTTGTTAATTTGTACATTGTACCTGTTGAACCCAAGAACGTCTTTGCTCTGCAGAAATTCTAAAGGCACCTCTCAGTAGCTGCTGCAGAGACAATGCTGCCTTTCACCCCCTGTGTAACTGTAAATGGTTCTAGAGGACACCGATCTTTGCAGGACCAACACATGACACAGGCTCTGGCCTTTAGCCAGAGAGAGGTTACAGTGACAAAATGACCACAGCCTCGCTGCCTACTTTGTCTAAGCAAGAGCTCAGGCCCCTGGTCCAAGTGCTGCTGGCAGCCCTGGCAGGGTTAGTCCTTCTTGTCTCCCATCTCTTGCCTCTGTTTTTTAATCAATGCCATAGCAAAAAATGGACCATTTTCAGGGAAGCAAAACCAACTTTTGAGAACCATAGTCATAGAATGGTAGGGGTTGTAAGGGACCTGTGGTGATCATTGAGTCCAACACCCCTGCTAAATCAGGAACATCCAGGTCATGCCTGCGTGGGTCCAGGTGGGTCTTGAAAGTCTCTAGAGATGGAGACTCCAAAACCTCTCTGGGCAGCCTGTTCCAGTGCTCTGTCACCCTCACAGTAAA